>VXAA01004167.1:1852-31732 GCA_013399115.1 Anseranas semipalmata | reverse complement strand
AAGCATAATTTATAAAATATTTTTATATATACCTGCATATGTTGTATATTTATATTTAATATTGACAAGTTTTACACTCTTTTATATACTAAATACAGAAATAATATTTTTGTTGTTACTTGTTTTTCTCAGCCTTTTACTTTGTTAAAATTTATTTATATTTTATGACAGTCTACGTCTACATAAAATTATTTTTTAACAGAAATAATATCTTGCATTTGCCTCTATTGAGGATCTATGCTACATGAATTTTTATGCTACAGAAAGGTTTTCTTTCTTTCTTTCTTTCTCTCTCTCTCTCTCTCTCTCTCTCTCACAAATACAATCTCATATGAAATTGTAGGGAATTTTTTTAGGACTTCCTCAAAAAAGCAATACCACATATGCTCTTGGAGGTCTGTATTATGATATAACAAAACCTTTCTTCAGGGAGTAGGTAAAATAATGCCAGTATATTACCTGGCAGCTGGGGGAAGAGACGCATTTAGAATTGCTAATTAAAGCATGAATTCTGTTACCTAAGAATATTAGCCTGTCTCTAGCTAGCAAGGCAAGAGCCCCGTGAGTTTTGGGAAATGAACTGTATTGTGTTAAATTTTTTTCCCCTGTGAGAATTGCTGCATCTTTTAATGATGCTTCCTCTCTATGGAGACAAAGAAATGTTGTCAGTACCCTCCCTTCCAGTTTCTCTTTTAGCTCTATGTGAACAACTTTCTGCTTTTACTTATTCCCTTGATGTAAATTTTATTGAAATCTCAATTCATTGTAAATTGGATCTCAAGCTATCTTTTGAATTTTATCTAGAGGAGACATAAAGCTACTGAAAATGACTCTTTGTCTCTCTTTGCTCACTCTTGCTAACTCCATAGACAGTGAATCATTATTTTACTCATTTCTGTGGCACCTTTGCTGTGCTAGCTAACTAAGATATCTATGTCTTGTAGTGTGACTTAAAGGTCGTTATCACTGGACTCTGAGAAACTGCCAATGAAGAGGGAATTTAAACTCTTAACCAACCCTGCTGTTTGATGAAGAAGGGATTTCTGATTGATTGAGATTCATTATGAGCTTGTTGGATTTTCTCTGCTCTTAGTAGTTGGAATTGGAAAGTCTCAGAGTTTTGAATCCCCCAAGAGTAAGGGCTTCCCAGTCAACCCTCAAAACCTTGTCAGAACTACAGCAGGAAAGGGTTAGCCAAAAGATGACTGCTCATCCGCAGGTCACATGAATACAGAAAGTCCTCACCTTGGAAAAAGAAGGGGCTGGCTTACCATGTCTGTATGTTCACAATTACCACTATTAAACTAGAAGTAGGAAGCTATATTCTGCAATGATTTGATCTTCCAGGGGAGCTTCCAGAGTATCTGTACGTACCCTATACAATTCTCATGTCTAAAGACAGCAAACGTGTCTAGATGTAGCCCTAGACATTGAAGACCATTTGTTACACATGTATTTATTACACATGCAAAGTAATAGTGTGGTGTGGGTGCAGCATATTCAATGCCTCAGTGAGGTGTGGCATTAGGCAATCTGAACGTGAAGACACACTGTGCAGATCTTCCCCACTGCAGGTCCACTCCCAATTGCACTTACATAACATTTCACTGTGCCCACCCCAGTGCTTGCCAGACCCCTCTGTAAGCCACATCCACCTAACCCGGCGGAGGTCTCACCTAGCATATGGTGGGAGAGGCAGAGCTGGGCACACACGGGGCAGGAGGGGGAAATGGCCCTTCCAGCAGCAGTGAATTCTCACCTTGGCTTAATCGTTCTATGTAACTTTGCCCTAAAAGTGAGCTCAGGAAGATGGAACCTGCACAAGCCCCTCTCTGAGAAAAGTAGTCTTACAGAGCAATTTGCTTCTGGGCAGAAATAGCCTTTTTTCGTAGTTTGCAGTAAAACGTTTCATCTATTTTAACTTACGATCAGCACTGACAGCTCTTAAGATTGTATCTCAGATATCAGGATGTTTGGACCTCTTTTAATAAAAGCCTTGAGAGCTTGGAAGACTGAAGACAGATTTAAAATAATGTTTTAAGGCTGTTTGGGCACTTAAGATGCAAGAGGTGATTGAAGCCTGCAGAGCTGTAGGAAAAGGCCCAACAGCTTGAAACTCCAGAACAGTAGGAACTCATCATTTTTAATGACTAATCTCTTGATGTTTTTGAAAGTATTATGAATTTCAGGAAGGTTGTTCCATGACGTTTGAATGCCAAGGACTGACAGTACCGCATAATGGCTCTAGGTGTTTTTCTGTGCTGTTCAGGTTAAAAATTAGCATGAGTTTAATGAGAACTCTGCAGAAAATTCTGAGAAATCTTAATGTGGGAAAAAGGCCACCTGAGAAAGCAGACTTCAAAGAATGCATTCAAAGTTTCCATTTGAACAGTCTTTTGTTTGCCTAGAGAAATGTATAAAAGTGGTTTAAGAGTTTTTTGTTTGTTTGTTTGTTTGATTGATTTTCTATCTGGCTCTGTTAGTCTGCTTAGCACTGTATCCTGGCACTGTTGCCATATTTTTATTTCCAATTTTCCCTTTCTCTCTTATACGTTCTTCCTTTTGTCAGAGAAATGCATGGGAACACTGAAGAGAAACTTTGCCTAGCTTTGTGCAGTGACTACCCTGCTGATGCAGCTGGTTGCACCAGGGACCACATCAGAGCAGCCAGCAGTTTTCAAGCAGTTTCTATCACATACAGTTTCAGGGTCAGGGTATATCTAGATATAGATAAATATAGAAAGTCAGGGTATGTCCAGATTCCTGTCCTCAGAGCACCTTCCCACATTGTCTCTCATAACCCTAGCAGGCTGTTGCTGCTATTGCTAGTGCCTGAAAGGCAACTTTAAGTAGCTGGGGAAGGCTGTGAAAAGTGGGGTGGAAGAAGAGCTTGTCGTCTTTTTGTAATGCTGTTGCCAAAGCACTTTGCAAGAATGCAGAAACATTATCCATTGTTTTAATAGACAGAAATAGATCTATCTATTGTATAGACGTCCTGGAATATAAGGAACTAAGATGAAGAAGTGGACTTGTGAAAGGGAACTGGGCCAAACTGGCAAGAAGAAAGGAATAGGGATGCCCAAAGGTGAACTTTGCTCATTATAATGTCATTATAATGTTAAAAAACACACCCACAGGTCAAAACGACCTTAGCCCAGGTGAGGACCCTTCCTATGAGCATGTGTTGATTTTCTAGATAAGATTGTACAACTATATGTAAATCACTAACCAGTTAGAATTTAGTGGGATGTACTAATATGATAAGAACTATGTAGAATTGTATAAAAATCAACAGGAAAAGTCTGGAGTCGGGCCAGCTTTGTGGAAAACCACCTTGTACCCAGACTGGCACAACTATGAAATAAACAATATCTCAACCTAATATGTGTATTTGGCTTATTGCACACAGGGTAACAAATCCAAACATTTTATCAGACAACAGTAGCTTTGGCTCTTATCCCTGTTGGTGGGATGGCAATTGAGAAGGAAGCTGCCCTGGGTGGCCATCCCTCCTGCATGGCCATCTTGCACAGATCTGCGTGTCTCTTTGGCACTTGGAGAAGATAGTGGAGACCATCATCTCAGCAACATGGATAGAGATTTGTAAAGCACACCCTGGAGGAAAAAGCAAAACTGGGTTCCCAGCTGAGGCACCAGAGACTCAGCTTGCCAATACCATCATGGGGACTTAAATGCCCCTTCTTGGACACTGCTCCTCTGGTACAGAAGCAAACCAAACCAAACCAAAACAGAACAACAACAACAAATATTGACACAAACAAAAACAACAAGAAAAAAAAAATCTTTTGCTCTGGAAGCAGCTTTATTTTGTGTTTAGGGCTTCTGAGAACCTGTGTGCCTGAGGCTGCTAGGGAGATGTGCTGGGTCAGTGTTTTACATCCCAAGCATGGTTTTCCACTCTGATGTATTCCTCCGATGGCTGGCAAACAGCCAGGTGAAATTGTGCAGAACACCAAATATTAAGAAACAGGGAGACAGAGCAGTGTGTCTATGCTGCATCCAGATTGGAGATGGGGAATTATGAACTGATATTCCTAAACTTGAGGCTGGAGTTGCTGAAGCGTTTAGGATATTGTGTCTGCACGTACTATTCTTTGGAACAGAAAAGAATATATTTTTAACTGCAGTTCCAGCTCTCCATGTGTAAAGCTTTCATTGCTTCTGTTATAACTCATTAAGTCTACCAAGCTTTGTGATGTTGCTAGAGGTGTTGCTAGAAAAACTGTATTCCACACAGGTAAAATTCACATACACGTGTTTAGCTCTGTTTACTTTTTAACTGACAGGTTAATCTGGAGTAATTTGAAGCATTTGAAGGCTTAACTGATTGCTTTTATTTCTATTTGTTTTCAATGGTTAAAAATGAATTTTCTGAGACAGAGCTTTCAAGTACCTTTTTTTTTTTTTTTTTTTTTTTTTTTTTTTTTTTTTTTTTTTTGTTATAAAATGTATGCATGCAAGTCAGGAGTTGCTGTGTCACTTAGGGGATACAGTTTGCAGATCAGGGATACATAGTAATTACATGCCAGATCAGAGCAAAGCTCAAGAAGCCTGTCACATTGACAAGAATTCATGCTAGTAGGCCATATTTTTCCCAATTCATATTTTGCTCTTTTCTCTTGACGACTTAAATAAAGCTTCTCTGTTCAAAAATTTTGCAGCCTAGCTGTGAATTCTTGTTTCCTACGTGCCGACAGGAGTAGCAGACTTCGCTAATGTGCGTTGAAGACTGGCAGCCAGGAGAATTTGCACTTGAATGGGAGCCTTTACAAATACATGCCAGAAATTCCAGGTAAGAGAGTACCTGAAATAGAAAGTGGCACTAATGGAAGGAGGCAGTGTATATGCTCAAATTTGCTGGCTTTTGTTGAAAACAATTGTTCAAATCTAGCAGGATTTGGACTAGTCAGTATTATACTTTTCAAAATTAGCTTTCTGGGAGAGTTGCTAGCCTCATCATCAGGGCTTTCTGTTCTCCCCTGGTGATTCCAGGGTATGCAGTCGCAGGGCCCAAGTCAAACTATAAATACAACAGCTGATGTGAAGGTATACTTATTTCCTGCATCCTTAATCTTTGTAGCAATATATTAACTCAGTGCTCTCACAATCCCTGCAATAAAGCTGTAAGATATACCCTTACCACACTGAAATCTTCTTCAAAGGTGCCCTGGAATAAAAAATGTTTTGATTTTGAGATAAAGAGGATATCCTTTAGTGCATCCACCAACCAGAGCAATAAAACATCCCATGAGACAATAGTATTTTGTCAGAACACAGTGAAGTGTTACATATTAATTACTTTCATGTGTTGCTCCTAATTATCCATAATAGCCAAAGGTAACCAAACCAAAAATAAGTAAAGCATATGCAGAAACTCTCTTGACCAAACACATGCTACAGAATTGCGATATGGCTCCAGAGGGGCTTATTACGGGTTGGAAGTACTGAAATTTGCCTGTGGTTTAGGCATAAAACTTTTCAAACATGGCTGCACTCTGTTAGTTTGTTGACAGACTCATTCTACATAATTGTCATCCCTTGTACATATTATAGAGGGGTCATTAGTTCTGGGAAAATGCAGTATTTGTCATCACTGCAGCAGAAGTGTGTACATATCATAAATGGAGCCTGGAGGGATTTAGTTCCAGGTTATTAAGTGTTCATTTGAGATGGTGGATAATAACTGCTGTTTCTGATATTTTAGATTAGGCTGCCCTTACTGCTTGCAGGGCTTATTTTCAGTGGCTGTTAGTCTTGTTATTATAAATATATATTTAATGATTAAGGCAGTATCAACAAAATCAGTAACTTGTGTACTGTCCAAAAGCTGCAAAGTATCAATTCATTAGTTAGCACTTTATCATTAACTAAGCTCTAACAAGAACATTGCTGCAACAATATCCAGTAATTAATGAGAAAGCTTTGTTATTTGGAACTTTTTACATGTAAAAATGGACAACTTTGTTGGTTTGTTTTTGCTTATTAGAATACATATAAGGGCATCAATGCAAATCTTACAGAATAAATTTCTGTAAGAGAAGCTGCAGTGGGATTAACAGGGCCATGAAAACACTAAAGTTAAGATGTCAGGGTAAATACAGGTACTTTTTCAAAAGGTTTCTCTGAAATATATCTGGAGGTCACTACAGTAATTTTGTGTTCTCCTTGCCTAACTAGACTCATAGCCTATTCTGCAGTTTCACAGTCTTAACAATAGTAACGCAATTGTTTACCGGAATAATGCATTAGAGGGAGAAAAATAACATTAATGTTAGCAAAACTTCTTGGAAAACACAGCTTTCTGCTGCTTATTTGCAAACAAACAAATGCAGACAGTATTTTGCAGATATGATTTGTCTATGTTAGATACTAAAGCTAATAGAATTAAGAAATTTTCATTACTAAGTCTGTTTTTTGACTGTTCCCCATGGTTGAACAGTCAGTATGTATTGGGAAGCTGAAATTCTGATCAAAAGGCACCATTGTTCAGGTTGGATATGCAATATAAGTGTAGTGGAAATGAAACACAAAAATCTTTGAAGAATTGGCCAATTTGTGAAGCCAGCTGAACTGAATACTATCTCTCAGATTTCCTGCTCCATCTTTTTGCCCCACTGTCATTATTGTCAGGTGGTTATTTTATTATTACAGTTGTTTGAAATTATAATTCTCCCTCATGCTGCTGCTGTTTACTATGGAAAAAACAGTGACCCTGACTGTGAACCTCTGAGGTTATGCTGCTGTGAGTAGACTCATTGAAGCTGACAACTGGCACTGAGTACCCGGTAAAGACTGGGACAGTAACCTCTCACATTTCAGTAGTCACTAGTAGGAAATTGTTAATTCACTTAAGCAATGACATCTGAGACAAGTACCTTTAATTATAGAGGTAGTACATAGCAACCTATTATTACGTTTGGCTTCACTGGTAATATAACCATTCTCAGGCCATTTGTCAGACTGTCATTTTTTGGGACTGCAATTTTCCCTGATTTCTGTCCACCTTAGCTTGAACTGTGTTTGAAACTCTGGCCACTAAACAATAATAAAAAGATTAGTCTGAGAACAAATGGATAAATATACAGAGCTAAAATAGATGGGAAATTGGAAAAATAAGTAGATTTTTGTATTGTCAGTCCTGACTTGGTCAGGACTTTGGTCAGAATTTGGATGTGCAGTTTTGTCTTAAATGTGTAACACAATGGACAACTCCTGTCCTTCCCTGTAAGAAATAAATAGCATAGCAATGCTTAATTCATGAAGAGAAGTGTCCTCAGGAAGTAAAAGATTTTCTAGAACTACTCTCTGTTTCATCCTCATTTATCTACAGATGCCCTTTTCAATCCAGAAGTATTTTAATGCACAAGTTTTATGTGATTTACTATTCCTTATTCACACTGTGGCTGTGAAGCCCCAGTCAAATGCTGTTTAATAGTCAAGGTAGAGAACAGCATCCCTCAGGACACAGCCAGTTCGCAATTAGGAAGAACATTTGGGCTAGGAAATTGGCAATTATCCTCATATTCCTATTCCATATTTAACTGTAGAACGGAGCCACACATAGCTGTTTTATGGTTCCAGAAGCCAGATCTATGCTAAGTTTTACAGTAGCGTGGGTCAACTCTCTGTTCCAATGCTCAGCATCAGTAGGTCAGCCAACTAAGCTGTGTATAGGTATGCATGCTAGCACATCTGCATGGCTGTATAAATTATCATTGCTGAGCTCAGTCATTTTATCTGTTAAGGTCCACCTTTGGATCTGCACACTACATACAAACATACTTTGATTCCATCTCTGTTGTTTTGGTTGGCAGTCTTACCTATATGAGCAAGTGATTCAGCACAGTGCAAACAGTTCAGTAGGTCAAAGTGACTGCTGCTGAGGTCCTTGTATTAGACTAAGCATGGTTCAGGGTTTTACATCAGTCTCTCTCCAATTTGATTCATCAGACCATATATCACCACTGTGTGGGTGCCTCAAAACTGAAGAACTAGTGCTTGTCTCAGATCTACAGAGGCTGGGGTCCTTTGGTGTGCACTTGGAGCATGGCTTCTGGTCTGGCTTAGCTTCCTCTGAAAGAAACCTGGTCTGCATGCCTTAAATCTTCTCTGTGATCCAAACCAGTGTGTGGTAAGTACAGAAAATCAGGAGGTCCACTTAAGAAGGGCTCTGAATTAAAGTGCTAATTTAAATGTAGCAGTTGACAGGGGTTGAGGTATTGTTTCTTTAGCACATCCTATCTGTAACTGATTATGGGAGTGCTTCTGTATAGTGTCTGAACAAAGCCAGAGTGCAGCTGAGCATGGTTTAAGTTCACCTTTTTGACCAACTGGGTTTGAGCGAGTCACAGCTCAGAGGCAATTTAAGAAAGCAATGCTTGCTGTCTCTCAAGCATTAGTCACCGGTTCCGGGATCAGACGCAGTACTTAATAGCAACCATGTGAATGAGTGCAGTATGTGCTCACATTATCTGCCACGCACATAAATCTGAGCATTCTGCTGGGTGTTCTGCAGCTGACATCAGTATGCCAGCTTAGGGGCATTGCTTCATAGATATGATCCACACCTATTGCATCATCAATCATACTGTTTAAATCCCATGACCAAAAACATTAGCCTCTGACCTATACTGTACAATTTTAGTTGTTCTTTACTGGCTTAGGCAGGTATCGGACTAGATTATATGCAGATGTAAGACACAGCAATGTCTTGCTAGCACAGGCTGGCGGTGATACTGATTATGCAGACTAGTGGATATTCAGTTCCAATTCTGTTTCTATTAGGCAAATTAATAAAATCCAAGGAAAAAAATATCTGGATAATTGTTTTTTCTCCTCAAATAGCTAGTCCAATTTTCTTAATATAGCTAATATAATATAAATTTTCATTTGTACCTCCTTTTTCAGTGGAAAGGGGGAGGAACTAGGGACAAAGGAGAAAAAATACATTCAGCTAAAGGGGCCTACTTTCCCAAGAGCATATGCTCATTGGATATCCTGTTTTATCAAAGGGAGCTGTAGATGTGAATGTGACAGATGTTTTATTTAATGTAATGTTTCAAATTGAACTGACTGTTTTGCTTGCTTGGTTTTTTAACAAAAGCCAGGTTTCACATTTTCAGGGATGCCTGAGATGCCTAAATTCAGGCATGAATTTTCTCAATTTAGCAACGAAAGCAAAAGAACGGAACACTATCCTTCACTGTACTGTCTGCCTTCAGCTTTGCAATTTGCAAGCAACGTATGTGGCTACATCTGGCTGCTAGACTTTATTATTTCTAGTACTTGATTCATTTCTCAGGCTGGTTGTATGTGCAGTAGCAGTGAAAATGGATGAACACCACTTGTTTGGGGGAAGGAAAAGCATCTGATGTTCAATATCACGGAGGTGCCAGGACACTGCTGTTGTGTAAAATATGTGTGAGAATAGGTAAGCATGACTAATGTGTATGCACTTGAACAACTCACAAAGAGTTAGTTTTGACAAGAGTGGGAGGATTTTAGTCTTCCACACTTGTTATGTATACACTGTGCCCCTGCAGAGGATGTATCTGAAGCTCATTCACAACTGAAAAAGGTTGGATGTCCTTGTTCAGATAAACAATGCCTGTGACTGTCCTCCAGCATGTCATCAGTATTTTGCCGCCTGCTTGCCGTGGAAGTGATTTCACACATCCCTCAGCCCCCTTAGAGCTGTGGATGGAAAAGCTCTTGCACAGGGAGCGAGTATGGTTCCTGGGTACCCACTGGGGAGCACTGAAAAGTACAGCCTGGGGACTGAATCTGCTTGTCTGGTCTTTTTTCTGTACCTTGTATAAAATCAGTGATCACTTCACAAACAACTGGATAAGCTGTCATAAAAGTGTTCCTAACAATTAAAAATGTTGAGTTTGAATGTAAAAGACCAACAAATGTTTACGGGCCTGCTTCGCTCAGACCTTCTTCTCTTGTCATCTTGGCATAAAGTGGGGGTAAGCTGCACTGCATAGGTGGCATCACAGTGCTATGAGGCAGTGTTGAGGTTAGTAAATGTAGTCGACCTGGTTTTCTGAAGGGAGGTTTCTGGCCCTTCTCCATTGCAATAGGCCCTATCTATGTCCTTTAGCTACCGCTACAGAACAGTGAAGTATTGCCTTTTTTATGTACACGGCAGCAGGTTCAGGTCCCGTTTGATCTTCTTCACCAGAGACAATGCTTAACATGTGTCACAGCAAAAGAACTGTTTAGAGAATTTGTGGGAAATAAATGAACACAGAAGAAGGAGATGAACCTACAGAGGCAAAAGCAGCTACAAACTTTATTATTGTTCAGCATTTATTGTTTCTTTTTGGGCTAGGTTGTATGAAAAACAGACTGATTCTGCATTCCCTTCAGCTTCCAATAAACAATGAAAAGAGTCTTTGCAGAAGGTTTTAATTGTTATAATCCTTTGTCAAATAGCAATGTTTTTGTGATAATTTTTTTACCTATGGGAGAATGTCGCTATGTAAAAGTGGGAACGTATTGTAAAATTGTATGTTTTAATGAAATATTGTCTTAAAGGGCTAAAAATAACATTTCTGTGAGGTCATAAAGGTTTAATTTTTGTTTAGTTTTGAAATTTATCAAATATATTCACACCTACTTGTTCATTGTAAGCAAAGATGAAAGGTAAAATTTCACCTATCTCAGTATTGTTATAGAAAAAGTCGTTTAGACACATGACTGGTCTCTTGAGCATCAAAGAAATGAAATGACGAGATAACAAGTAAAAGGATGGGATGTTGTGGTATTCAGATACACAGATCTACAGGTAAACAGAGCACACTATTATTACTCTGTGTTTAGTTAGTCCTTCCTGTGTTTCACCTGACCTAGAAGAAGAAGCAATGCAGCATTTGGATTAGTGCAAGCCAGGTATGGCAAGCAATACTTTGCAGAGCATTCCTGTGCTGTTATGATGAACTGCTTTCTATTTCAAACTCTCTTTCCTATTCACTTACTCGGGCTTCTCTCAAACTAGTTCATATTAACCTCAGTATCCTTTTTCTTACCTATGCCCCAAAGCAAAAGTCTTACCTCTGTCCAACTAATGATTCAGAACTGGAAATTTTCCTATATGGTGATTGCAAAACCCTCATTGTTTTCTTTTTCCTGATTCCATTTAAAAATATATTTCTTCTTTTGTCCAGCTTATCAACCTAATCCTCAACCTGTTTCACTGTGGCTCAAGACAGGCAGGACGGCTGATACCTGCATTAAGCCAGACTCTGATAGCTCTGTAAATGTAAATGTGCAACTTTGCATGCAGCCATCCAAATATATTATACCTATTAAACACGCAATACTCTTTTTGAGAAATATGTTTGTTATCATTTGAAAATGCAGTTACATAAGAAAGTCCTGCTGCATCAGAGTAATAATATATCATACAAAATTAAAGATGTCTGCTTCTCATCTATCCCTCCATATTCTGTAAGAGATTATGTATCGTGGCCTTATTCTTGCACTAAATTACAGTGTAGCTTTACTACTAGCTCTAATAACTGGTCGGGAAAAGGGCCAGAGTCTGACCTCTTGCTTGTTCAGCAGTGTAACTGGTTCATAGGTGCATGCAGAAGGTCAGAGTCAAGCCCAAAGCTTTCCATATTTTCACAGTAACTTTAAGCAACAGTTTTATCTGGTGAGGGAAGAGCCTCAATGGACAGCAGAGTCATCTGTTCTTTCTGCTTTTTCATGTGTGCCTGGACCTGCTTTGCTTGGCCTTCCAGCCTCTGAGTCCACTCACGGCGAAGCCTGCAAAGAGAGGACAAGTTCTTAGCAAGCACCAAGCCAAATCTTTCAAATACATCCAGGGCTTTCAGCAGGGTCAAAGCTTTCCTCTCTTTCATCACCATAGCACTTGTCCCGTATTTATTTACCATCTACACATCTCTCCAGCTTACCAGATTGGGAATGCAGGGGAGAAAGAGATAGCACTGATGGTATCAGTGGGTGACATTGCTGGATTCCTAATGAGTCAAACAACTGCTGAAACACTGTCAGTGTGAAGAGCTCTGTTTTTTCCTCTGGGGTATTCTCAAAGCTACACTGTCTTTCTGATAAGGTCATTTAATATGTAAATTAAAAGTTACAATTAATGTCCTCACTGCAAATTTACTGTAAAATGCTATGGAGAAGGGTAAGCGGGACTTTAAATATGTCTATTTGGTTTTACTTTGAAGCAACAAAAAATAAAAAATAAATAATAAAAAAAGAAGATCTAGCCATTTGGGATCCAAAATCTCTGCAGACCTTCTATGTGTTTAATGAAAGGAATTGATGTCACATGCAAGAGGAGCCACATAGCTTCAAGGCACAAGTTTAGTACAGATAGAAGAGAAGATCACTAGGGAACACTACAAGATACGGTTGGTAGCGTCATTTTCCAAAGAAATGGCATTATGAAGCACCTGACCCAGCAATTTTATAGGATTAGATGTCACATGGCAATGCCAAATGCATCATGGAATATATGTTTTTTTTATATTACATTTAAAGTATCAAAAAGAACAGTAGCTAATGACTTCATCTGAGAATAACTTAGGAGTAGCTGTTTCACATGGGTGCTTGTGTTCATTTGGCTCCTGAGTTTGACTGCAAATTGTGTTTTAAACTTTTCCCATTTGGTCTGCCCTGTCTTGACTTCACTATTCTCTCATTAGTATAGTTAAGCCTCAAAAAGCAGTGCCATTAGTTAGTAAATATTTGCCATTCAAAACACTGCTGTTCCTTGTTAACTAGCAACCTAGGTGTCACAGAGGGAGCACCTGCCTATACTTAGAGCTGTTTAATTCTCATAGGTGCCACTTATACGAGGTAGTGAACCTGTACATTTTATAATGACAGCGTCTATTACCTCCTGAATGTACCTTTTTAAAGAATTAGAGAACACTTTGTGAACTACTTGGGCTTGTGACCTTGAAGGAAGTTGCTTGGGTCTATTTCAGTTGTGACCTGAAGTAATTAAGACCTGTTCAAAGCTCTTTTCCTGCATTTTTTTCTATTCAGACAAGATCGTACAAAAGAATATTTTTAACTTTGCGAAATTCGGAATATTATTGACACCCATAATTGCAATTGCTTTGTGAATTGCTTTGTGATGTTTCCTTGTAGCATTTTCTTTTTTTTTTTTTTTAAGCCAAAGTAACAAAAAATTTCAATGCAGCTGAACACTTTTCTGGCTTTTCTCTCCAACAACTTGGTGATCTGGGTTTGGGAATATTACTGACTAGTTGGACTAAGATACTGAGAACAGGACTGTCTACATCTGATGATGCTGGGACACATGGCCGGCCCAGATATTGATTTCCTCACCTTTAAGATGATGATAGTAGCTTAATCTTTAGGTGCCAGAGTCAGAGTATCTAGATTTTTTTAAAGATACAGTCCTTTACCAGTACATTCTATTTTGTTGAAATCAAGCTAATTTATATGAATGTGCCAGTTTAGAGGAAACTTTATGCAGGAAAACCTTTGCCAGCTTCAGGAGGAAAGACCAGCAGAAAAGCATGAGAGGGACATGCATTTCTTATCCTGTTGCACTGTCCAATAGTCAGGGGATTCACTGGATGTGTGGGAGACCCTGGTTCAAACCCCTGAGGCACAACAGGTTGAACAAGTATTTGAGACAATCTACCACACTGGAGTGGAGTATTTATACTATAGCCACAGCTCTTTCTAGGTGGTGCCTGTTGTTTTATACTGTTTTGGCAAAATAAAAATAAACAATTTGAAAAGCTTTTTTTTTTTTTTTTCTGTTGGACAGCCGAATGTTTATGAAATGTGTTTCATGGGATAGGTAAACCTTATTGTACCATTTTTAGCTTTGGGCTTATATGTTGTAAAGGACTGTCAAATATGATAAAGGTGCTATGGATTTGTTTATGCCACACATTAAACGGGTGGCTTGACTATGCCTTTAATGTGATACAATTTTATTTATTTGCTGTAGCTGTACCAGTTCCAGGTAAAAATTCTGATATTTTCTAGCTGTCACAAGCCATAGTGCCAAGGTGCTTTATTTTTATGTGGCTATGCCCAAAGGCCTTTGAAGAATGTTCAAGAGGTTCAGGGGTAAGGGTTGTCTGAGTTTCCATGCATAAGAGCCATGGAAATATGAGACAAGCAGCTGTGAGAGGAAAAGTGCCAGAGACCCAGAACACAATCTGTGCTATGAATAAAGCAGTACAATAACGGGTTACCTTATTTTAAAGCACGTGATGATATGTCTGCTCTATTGGGTAAAAGAAAAAAATACCACTTACTTGTTCAGGGCACTTTTGCTTAACCTAAGCTCTTCACCTTCTCGTTGTCTAGTTTGCTCTTGGATGACTTTTTCCCAGAAGTTCTTCAACCCTTCTGCATCATGACCACCTATCTTGTGGCGTCCAAAGTTGGTATGCTTGCTCATTATCTGAAAAGCAATTTGGAGGTCAGAGCAGCCAGGAGCCTAACCTGAGGCAGATACTATCTTGCTTAGCCCCTTGCAATTTATTTCTCATGAAGTGCTATTAAAATAAAGTATGTTGTCTAAAGAGTGTAGGTAACTGATGCTTACTCTGCCTTAAAGCAAAATATTAGGCACTGAAACAGGTCTGGGGTGATAGTTAAATGGCATACCTATATTTTTGGTATGGAGTAAAGGCTACGTAAGGCAGAGTTTTCTGAAATGTTATGGAAACCTCAGTATGTGAGATTTTAAATGGTTTTGCAAGAATTTGGGAAAAATACTTTCAAATATAGTGCCACCATCACTGAAGTTTAGATAAGCTGTTGTGAAGGGTTTTCCCTTTTTCTTTCTCCTGTAGTTTTAAAAGAGATCATAGATGGTTGTTATCCAAGGGAAATACTTCACTCTTAAATGATTCCTTTTACTGCTCCAAATGATATCAAGCACAAAATATGCAGGGGAATTATGAATCTAAAGTTGAAGCACACAAAGTGCAAAACCCTGGGGAGCTTGTTATGGCCTTGTTCTTTAATTTATCAAAATTTAGACTGAAATACTGCTAAAAGTAGAGCTTGTTAAAACGTAGAGATAAGTTCCAATAAAAGAGAAAAAGGACAGAAGCAAGAGGATTTTCTCCTTGTTAAATGCATAGTATTCAAAAGTGGATGGTTTAAAAACGTTCAAATGTCTGAGGTGCTTGCTGATATGAACAAGCATGCATTGGTTTTTAGACCTTAATGGTACTTTGAAAAGTTAAGATCTGTTGTTTATTCCCAAAGGAAATCATCAGAAAAGTTGCATCATATACTATATTTCTTGCTGGCCAAATATTGCCTTGCTAGGAAACTAAACAAGGTACCGACAACCCCTTATACTTCTACCCCAACCATGAAGCACAATTTCCTGCATCACTCTCCTGCTATAACTCTCTCCTGCAAGTGGGAGGGTGGAAGAAAGTAAGAAAACATGTTCCTGAGTTTTCTATAACTAGATCAGTACATAATTTGCGGGTTGCTATGAAATCCCTTTGGTTCCCTGTGTTTCTCTATATTCTACTGTCACTAGATACTTTTGCCAACTGTCAACTCTCATCAGTGTTAGCTGATGAATTAATGCCTTATAGACTCTGATATGTACTTGAGAGTCTGCTTTGTAGACAGTGCCATACTATACAAGGTATACTTACGAAATATTAAGAAGACTATGATAGTGTAGGCCAATCTGAGCAAACTTTTGATTTGTGCAATGTTGTGAACAGAAAGTCAGAGAAAGAGAAAGAGCGCATCAGACACAAGACAATGAAGGCAGACTTGCACAAGGTTTTCCTATCAAATACTGTATTTTAAACCCATGAATTTTTGAAAGAACACTAAGGACCCTTGGGGGACTTAGGGTCTTCCTAGACAAAAAATTTGGATTTGGCTTAATTTCCACAAAACCGTTTTTGAGGTAGATCAATAAAAACAAATAATTTTTCCAAGGTTGGTGCTAAGTCTTACCAGACTTACTGGTCAGACTTGAAAAGAAAAATCTCTGCAACTTCCAGATGCAGTATTTTTTTTCACAGATAACTCTGGTTGCTTAAACATCAGCACAGTACAGCCGGAGTAATGTGGACTGGTTACTATATGTACTCCTAAGGGATGGAGTATCAGGTATGCTTGAGTGGTTAGAATAGTAGTCTTCCTCACCACAAGGTCAGCCAGAGAGTAATACCACCAAAACAATCAGATATTTTCCTCTAAGGCAAACAGCAGTTTTCTTGTGTTTCCCCTGCTGTGGACTGGGAATGATGTAGCACTGTGGGGTACAGCAGAAGTTATTACATGGCTATGGGTACAGCAATTTTACTACCAACATTTCCAAAAGTGCTTTGTATATCAGTGATGTGGGAATGCAGGTAATCTTCTAATGATTTTTTGGCTCACACTGAGACACTAAAATAACAGTATTATTTAAGGCTTGATCTTGCAGAATGTCATGGACACATTGGAACATCTCCTGTCTGTATCTTAATTCTATAGGCTTTGAAAATGTTAGAATAAATGCTCTGGTAATAGCTTGTTCCAGTGAGTGATGGAATATGATTATTTTATCATTCCTAGACCGGCAGGTCACTTGGGTCTTTGCACCATTTAAAGGCTCTTCAATAGCAGCTGTCCACTTGACACCCTTCAGATAATTATCCTGTTGCCTCAGAAGTCAAGTGCAAGCTGCTGACAAACTGTCTGAGTAGGTTTGCCCTCCAAACCCTATTATACTTTGCCTCATGTAAGAGTCTGCCACAACACATTAACCTTTCATTAGAAATTAAGATTTTATGACTGTTAAACTTCTAGTAGAAGTTCTTCAAGTGGTACAAAGAGGGCCTCCAGTCTTTATCTGAGGTCTAAATTGGTTAGATTTTTTTAGGGTGCATAAGGATTTTGGCTGCCTTGGATCTTGGCTGCTTCATTCAGAGACACAAGCTGTGGTCAGGCAGGTGCCCCAAAGAGGGAGGTACTTTTGCAAACGTTAATCTGGTGTGTTTCTGGGAGACTTTGGAAGCCAAGAACATTTGACTTGGTAATAGTTCGTAGGAATTAGGAGTATATATATTAGGAGTATATATATTATATCAGTAACAGTGAATATTTCACATGGTATCACTGTGGTCCTGGCTAAGACAGATTCTTGATATAAGACTTTTGAAGACGATGTCGTCTGACATTATTAGCTTGCATCTTTTGTACTGTGAAGTATAAAAGCATCTTTTCTGTGAACATCACATTACAATATCAATGTATATAAAGATTAGAGTTCACATACACTGTGTAATACTTTCTTTTCTTCTAATTGAAGAATTCTACTTAGGAGCTTGGTTTCCGAGTAATTCTCCAAGTTTTTTCTTTGTATCACACAAACTCTCTCTCTTTTATCTTTTTATTTTATTTTATTTTATTTTATTTTATTTTATTTTATTTTATTTTATTTTATTTTATTTTGGTTCAGTGAGCTTCTGTTTCCATTTAAATGTCCCAACAATATAAATTGGAGTTACACTAACATTTTTATTTAATTCTGGCAAACTAGTTTCTTCTTGTTTCCTTCACTCAGATACCCCAGGGTTCAGAAACTAGCAGGATGGTTAGATTTTCTTTCTAAGTCAAAAACACTCTTAGACTGTCTTGCCTGAGTGGAAAATAAGCAAGGAAAATGGGTTCTTTCTCATCTTGCTTTCAATTTCAATTCAATTCAATTCATTTCAATTTCTATTTCAATTTTAAGAAATTAAAGGAAAGGCGAGGAGGCATTTTTCTAGTTATTAATGGCAGGGTGATTATTATTTTTTTTTTTTCTCACTGATATGATAGTAAAATAAGAAACAACATTTCCATGTGTTCATAATGATTCATTTGGAAGACTTGAACTAGTGTGAGCGTCCTTTATTGACTGAAAAATTTATGTTATTAAACTTTCGATAATATGTTTCCTATGAAGGACCACTACCATGTGCATAACACTGGTGCAGGACAGAGTGTTACTAAACTTACTAAACTTACTACAAGTAAGATGGTTTGCATGGGTAATGGAGTCCAACCTGCCAATTTGAAGTGTAATTGGCTGTTTGTTTTTTGTTGTTGTTTGTTTGTTTGTTTGTTTGTTTGTTTTGTGAGCCAAGCTAATAAAACAACATCTAATTAGAAGTAAAATTAGATCTTGGCAAAAGGAGCTTATATATTAGGCAGCTCTGAAACTGAACTGTTAGAAATATGTGTATGAGTGTATGAAAGGGTTTGTTACAGCAATGGTCATTTACAGGAATTAGTTTTTGTGTTACTGAATTTTTTGTTAATAGAGAATGGCCATGCAGCAATCTGTAAGAGACGTGTCACTTGTGATACACAGATAGCATCTGCATAAAATACATTGGTTTAAATTCTTTGACCTGCTGCCCCAGAGCATGTTTAAAGGAGATTCAAAGCATGAGTGACGAGCAGGTTTTCCTCAGCAGTTCTCTCCTGTGCAAGGGGGAATGAATTTTGCTTCTAGCTGGGAGGTAAGATATGCACAGCTTTTATTCACTGCCACAATATTAATATAGAAACAGCCAGTGGTACAACCTTTTGTCTTTTAAACTGTTTTGCAGCCTGAATGTGTTTTGGAAAGGTATTAAATTAGTGTATCTCCAAATGCTCTGTTCTTAGTCTTTTCATGGTCTGCACATCTTGAATTATCATAATCTCATACAACTTCCACTGAGGTACCAAGAAGAGATTAACAAATATCTAATGCAAGGAATTTCCCTTCTCCACCCTTCATAACTGTGTTTCTACTTTGGAATCTTGCCCTAGACATTTTTAGAGTCAGAAATCACTCTTGCTGTTTTGAATAAAAGTGCTGTTTTTAGTAAGTAAAGTATGTAAAATGTAAAATGAACAAGGAAAAGGAGAAAATCTTGTCTGAAATATCAGGAGGCATTTTTTAACCAATTCTGTTTTTTTTTTTTTTTTCCATTTAATACGTCATAAGCTAGACTTCATCTTCAATATTCAGTATTTTATATATAGAGAGAAAACATTTGTTCATTCAATGAGAATTTCTGAAAATCTTTTACTTTTAAGTAAGGAATATTTTAATGTATTAACAATGCTGTTATGTAAACATGTTTTGAGAAAAAATGTCAAAGTCATTTTTAATCCAAATGATTCATAATAAAGAAATCAATCAGGTGGTTTGGCTATTAAAGAGAAATAAAGCTTATGTTTTCTTTCTTATTGGAAAATATTTTAACCATCAAGATGAAATAATGTTTAAACACTTCTAAACTTTATTTCCAAAATGGTTGCTGAGATAATAGAATCTTTAACAAGAATGATTTTTTTATATATATTTTAAAAAATGTTTCCTTTCTAAAAGGTGGACATAGGCTTAATTTTAACACTTTCAATAAATTTAGGGATTCAACCAATTTTCATATTGAACATGAGCATTTATGTTTCTGAAAGAAATTCCCCAGCCACTCTGGAGTTTTTTGAAGCTCGTTGTAAACAATGGAAAGGCTATCTTTGTCTTAAAGTGGAACCAGTCCCCAGGGTCATACCATGACCATGAGCTATTTTATCTTTGTCAGGCCACTAATTCATCTCTTATTGTTTTTGCCCTTCCCTGGGGTTTGTTTGCCTAAACACAGAACATTTTTCAGTATTCTAGAATTGTTATTCCAGTATAGTTCAAGTGTTCAAAGCTTTTTTCTTTTTTCTTTTTTCTTTTTTAATAAAAAACTTTTTTTTCCTGAAAAGCTTTAAATTAGTCTGCATCATTAAGATGATATGTATGTAGGTATGTATAATACAGAAGGCATAGTAATAATCCAAAATGACAGAGGAACAAACAACAGGTTAATAATTGAAGTTAAGGTTAGAGTAGAACAAAACAGAGGTAGGATAATTCTGAGATTTTATAAATCAGACAGGATCAGATTATCTTCCAATAAAATATTCCATAATACACAGAATTCAAGGTCATGGAGTTAAGAAGAAGAAAGCATTATTCATATTCACACAATTTATAAAAGATAAAATAAATATAAGTGCATGTACTTCTAGGTGAGCTTAAGAATCAAGATAGGAAGAGAAAATGTTATTTTGGTCAAAATATAAGAATATAAATGCTTACTTTGATTGTATAGTGTCTTCCTCCTCTGACAAAGTATGGATTTCTTGAGTGATTACTGAATACTGTCACTTTTACCTCTGGGTTCCCCTTTTCAAGAGGACTCCAACTGCCAGGAATAACTGATGAAATCTTTTCATCCGTCACTCATTTTTATTTGGGAGTGATGACATCTGCTATTATGGATTGGTTTAACGGCAGGGGCAAAAAACCCAAACCTACAGTCTCATTTTGTGAAGCTTGTAACACACCAAGTGGAATAGCCAGACAGCTACAGGGCACAAACTTTGAATGCCACATTTGATCTGTGCTATAATTTTTGGCAGGTGCTGCTGATATCGTAACTTGGCTCTGGAGAAACAGTTATTCTTTGACAAGTGCAGATCACTGGAACATAACTACCATATGACTTGCAAAAATTCAATACTGTCCTCTCTAAGGAAATGGATAGATCTGAAGAGAACATGTTGAATAACACAGCCTGTCTCAGATTGAGCTACTCAGATTGTGACTGACAGAATAATAGACTTTTTCCCCACTTTTGAAGTGTTGCTTTGTAGGAGCACCTAGTAGGCTACAGGACAGGATTCCAGATAAGCTGTTAATACTCTGAATAGCACAGAAATCTGAACTCAGCTGTCTGCTATCTGGAATCATATAGTATACAATTTGTTACAGAATTTAACACTTCCACTTTTTTGCACAGATTTTTCCTCCTTCCACTGGTACCACTGGATGAACAGAAAAGCACAGGGGAGTAAGGTGTTGCTTATTCTGACAAAAGGAGAGAAGACTGAAAGGGACCTCCTGATCTCAGCTGCTATTGGCAACCTGACTGCATAATCCTTCTGTTAATTTACCAAATTGAAATGTGTTATGTTTCTGGCTCCTGATATTTCCATTGAAAGATTGGTCCAGAACATTTCTGCCCAAAGAACTACTTTGCAACCTAAATTCTGATCTGCAACCTAAATTTGTTCAAGAGACAATTTCTCTTCCCTTGGTTCTATGGTATGTATAGAAGAAATTGTCTCCCTTCTCCTTTGTTGTTTTGACTATAAATCTGTCAAGGCCAGTGGACTCTTCTCATACCTGTTCTCTTAATGCATCTCATGGTCTTTCTCTGTACCTGCTCTAGTTTTAACTCACTCTCACTGAACACAGGTGATGAAAACTGTATGTAGTATTCCAGCTGAGCACTACTACCTTATACATGGCATGAACACTTCATTATTTTGTTTGGGTATAACTATCTGACTTCTCCTAGAACCACATTTGTCTTTTCCAGAGAGGTACCATGCTCATAAACACTCCCCAATAGATTAATGCACACATCTAGTTCTCCTTTTATTTTTTTTTTTCCAACTGATAAGCTCCAGATTATAACAGAAATTTTAATTAGATCCTAAGTTCACGACCTGTCTTTTGTGCCACTTTCTCTATTTCAGTCCTTCAGATCATCTGTTTCATCTGTCTTTGATATTCAGACCTCTGTGCTGATGAAAACTTTTGTGTCCTCTGGAAAATTTCTTTAACTCATTCCTTCATTTTGTGCCAAATGTCACCACTCAAAACAGTAGTAAGACTTTTAAGACGTTTCCTGAGGAATTCCACTTTTAAAAATCTTTCAGATAAGTGGCTCTCGCTAAAAGATATTATCTGATTTTTTCCACTTCTTACCCACTTAAATGTCTTGTAAGAGATTCTTTTCTGTTTTTTTTTTTTTTTTTTTTTTTTTTTTTTTTTTTACAGCATATCTAATAATTTTCCTGTGGCCTTATGTTAAGTGTTTTTCTGAGGTTTGCATTTTATCTGGTCTACATTTATCTGCCCACATTTATCTTGGTCCAAGAGAAGCAATGATGTAACGCATCCTGATCGACTTTTGGCAAATCCTCTTTGCATTTATTCTATCTGCCTTCAGGTCTTTAATTATTAAATCCTCCAAAGTTTGTCTGAAAGCCTTAAATGATATAAAGTCAGACAAATGTCTCTATTTGAAATGTAAGAAAACATGGCTCCACCTATAACACAGTAGGTTGTATTCCAATTCTCTGTCCATGTCTAAAGTTTGGATGAGATTCATATGTAGAGGTAATATCTTTTCTTAGATCAGCTAGTATAAGCTGGGAAAAATGCACACAGTCTGAAATAGAAGCAGAATACTTTAGGCTAAACATCAGTTGAGAACAACTGCTTCAATTTTAAATAGATACGCCTCAATGAGAGGGTGAGAGAGAAAAGTTGGTTCCTCTGTAAGAAAGCGAAGATGGTAAAGGAGAGGTGATAAAGTTAACCTTATCTCTTACAGTGAAAAAAAAAAAGGATTATTTGTTGCTTGGTGGATGTAGTTAGCATATGGGGAGAAAGGAAGAGAAAGGAAGAAAATGAACCATCACGTATCCCTGTTGAGTCCATAGTTTAGGTGAACTGCAAAATTAGTTCTTTCACTAACCACTCGGAAAGACACTCACCACCACTACTCTTGGTGGAAGGTAGCCATGAAATGTAATATGAGGCCAGTAATTTACTGCTCTAGGACAGACTGCTCCACCTGATAGCTGATCCAGGACCCTAGGCAAATGCCCAAATCACTGCTGCTGATGTCAGACTCTTACAGTTTCTCCTCTTGGAGCTGCTCCACTTCATATAAATAATGAAATACTCTGAGCTTGAGAAAGCATGCTTCTTTAACCTCCTTTATTACTCAGAGGGGTTTCTTGCACTTTCCCATTCATTGGGTAGGTTGCCTCACATTTTGGCTACTAGCTATTCCAACGTATGTTTATTCATGGCAAAGGGAGATACATGAAATTTCTTTTGAAAAGTCTGGATTTAATTGCATCCCTGACAAAAAACAGATATCATATCCTGTTTGTAATCTGGGCAGCCTTGTGTTTGAAACTGCCCAAATTCAACATGTCTGAGAACTCACCCACAGTCCTTCTGTGTAATTTCAGTGGTGTATAACAGCAAAAATAAATAGGAAATTCTAGGCAGAGGAATGGGTCACTACAAGGCACACATAGAAATAATCAGAGCTCTGATCTTTGTAATTAAAGTGGCTGAGACTTGGCATGCAAGATTCAGTTTGATACTAAATGTAGATCAACAATACAGTCTTAGCGGCCTTCTGGTAGTCCAGAGTCAATATTATGTGCGTGAATATTATATGACTTTAGAATTTGCATAGATTTACTTCATAGACATGTCAGACAAAACAATATTTTGAATAAACAATTTCCTCTTTGAAAAGCAGGTATGCTTTACTTTATATAGTATACTTTACTTACCACCATACTTTTGGAGTTTATTAGCCTAACCTGACAATTTCACCCAAGGAGCTGACAAGTCTATAATGTATCTCTCCAAGTACGGCTCTGACAGTTGCAGATGCTCATTTGTAATGATTTAGAGCTGTTAATAGTTCTCATGCAGTGTTGTCTTGCACTGACATAAGCTTTGGTATAATTGATTGATTCTTGGATGTTGTATGTTAGAAATCCACTTTGTTACCCTATCCTCACCCTGTATTTTTTTTCTACTAGGTGCAGAAATCACTGTTTATATGTTTTTCTTTATTTATTTATTTATTTATTTTTGTATTAGTAATTGCAGGGGATGACTGTGAACTGTGATAGTTTTTTACAATGTATTTTGGAGTGTTTCCTTACTGTATTACTGTCAGAACTTAGAAGGCCTCAAAAGGCCTTCATAGTTCTGCCTAGCCTCAAATGGGACCCACACTCCAGCCAAGAACCCCATTTTGGCTCAGGACCAGGAATCCGGTTCCTGCTGGATCCTGAGTCCCTTCCCCAGTCCCTGGATAGACCTCAGACCTACATCACACAGCTGGTAAAAGTACCTAGTAACAATATCATGGGTAACTTTCCTCTGGACCTACCTCTTGGAGGTACCTTGGACCTGTTTCATCTCCTTGACATCCTTGGGGTTGCTAATGGGCACTGTTATCAGATGTTGGGCCCTACTTGGCTTGCCCTTCTCAGATCTCACAGGATGGAGTCCTTTTGGTGAAGGCATTGCATATGCTGGGTCACCTTGGCTCCTGGTTTATTACCCCCACCACGGGGCAGCCCCACGTTAGCTGCAATGTGACCATTACCATGAATGCAACTCCATGTGTGATAGCAATATAGGAGCATCAAAGATGGTGGAATACTCCAGACGTTTAATGTCTTCTTTGCCTCTGTCTTCAACACCAATGATGGGATTCAGGACCCCTCAGGGTGCCCTGAGCTAGAGGACCCTGATGGTGGGAATGACAAACTCCCAGACAACCCCAAATGTATGCAGGATTTGCTGCTCCACCTGGATCCATACAAGTCCGTGGGGCCTGATGGGATTCATCCCAGGGTGCTTAAAGAGCTGGCTGACGTCATCGCAAGACCTCTCTCAATTATTTTTCAATGGTCTTGGGAATCTGGAGAGGTCTCAGTGGACTGGAAGGTAGCAAATGTTGTGCCAATTTTCAAGAAGGGCAAGAAAGAAGACCCTGGTACCTACAGGCCTGTCAGTCTCATGTCAGTGCCTGGTAAAATTATGGAGAAGATTATCCTGGGAGTTATTCAAACACACCTGCGGTACAATGCAGTCATAGGATACAGTCAACGTGGGTTCGCGAGGGGTAGGTCCTGCTTAACAAATTTAATTTCCTTTTATGATAAGATCACCCATCTAGTTGATCAAGGGGAGCCAGTTGATGTAATCTTTTTGGACTTCAACAAAGCTTTTGATACGTTATCTCGTAGGATCCTACTGGACAAAATGTCCAGCATACAGCTAGATAAAAACATAATATGATCAGTGAACAATTGGCTGATAGGTAGGGCCCAAAGGGTTATGGTGAATGGGGTTATATCAGGCTGGCAGCCAGTCACCAGCGGGGTCCTCCAGGGCTCCATTTTAGGGCCAGTTCTCTTCAAAGTTTTCATAAATGATTTGGATGTAGGACTAGAAGGTGTTTTGAGTAAGTTTGCTGACGATACTANGAGCCAGCAGTGTGCCCTGGCAGCCAGGAGGGCCAACCGTATCCTGGGGTGCATCAGGCACGGCATTGCTAGTCGGTCGAGGGAAGGGATTGTCCCGCTCTGCTCTGCGCTGGTGCGGCCTCACCTTGAGTACTGTGTGCAGTTCTGGGCACCACAGTACAGAAAGGACGTGAAACTATTGGAGAGTTTCATGAGAGTGTCCAGAGAAGGGCTACCAAGATGGTGAAGGGCCTAGAGGGGAAGACATACGAGGAGCGGCTGAGGTCACTTGGTTTGTTCAGCCTGGAGAAGAGGAGGCTGAGGGGAGGCCTCATGGCGGCCTGCAGCTTCCTCACGAGGGGAGTGGAGGGGCAGGCGCTGATCTCTGCTCTCTGGTGACAGCGACAGGACCTGAGGGAATGGAGTCAAGCTGCGACAGGGGAGGTTCAGGTTGGATATCAGGAAAAGGTTCTTCACTGAGAGGGTGGTCGTGCACTGGAACAGGCTCCCCAGGGACGTGGTCATGGCACTGAGCCTGACGGAGTTTAAGAAGTGTTTGGACAATGCTCTCAGACACATGGTCTGAATTCTGATTTTGGGGTAGACCTGTGTGGAGCCAGGAGTTGGTCTTGATGATCCTTGTGGGTCACTTCCAACTTGGGATGTTCTGTGATTCTATGATTCGACCTGGTCATTAAAACCAGGAAGAGTGTGGAAGAAAAGGCTGCCTCGTCTACAGTTGGGGTCTCTCTGGTTACTGCTCGATTTGGTAAAAATTGCTCAAAAATGCCAGTGTTGGCAGGACTATATTCTACCTTGCTGATGTGGAGTCTGTGCTACAGACAGTCATTAACCCATATTCTATGCTGAGAAACCATGAACCCATCTCCTATGACTCTCGTCAGAGTTTGCGATTCACTTGTGTAAGTGGTTCAGATCAGTTTTATTTCATCTGAATGAGTGAAAAAACAGGTTATTACTGCAAAGTATGTCAAGCAGGTGGAGGGTATCTGGACGCAAAATGTTCCCCTAATGGTTACTGGATTCTGGTATGGCATGTGATCAGTTATGTAGATGCTGTTATCAAAATTAGATACCTAAAAGTGGATGCTTAAAGACAAGTCAATTCCCTTGTAGTGCCTGGGTTCATGGCAAGAATGTATGAACTGTGTTGCAAATGTAAGAAGACTATCAGAGAGGGGAGAACTTGAGGCTGGGTAAGGTAGCTTCTGTGGAGATTAGCTCCACTGCTGATTTGATGCAGATGATCAACACAAGATACCACACGGCATGGAGATAGCAGTCGCCCTTCTTACCTGTAGTCTAATAGTGACTCTTGTCAATCTGCTGTTAGTCAAATTGAGATTGGAAAAATAATAATCACACAGGTGATCCAGGGTGTACTTAAGTTCTCATAAGTTTCTCTGCCTCTAGTATTTCTAGGAGAAAATTACACAAATGGTTATAGTGAATTTTACTCAGATAAGTTTCTCTGGCTATGTTGATGCTGTCAATAAGATGTTTGTTTGTATTAGGTAACCAAGCGTTAACCTTCATTGACAGTAAGAGAATTAATTTGTTACAGGCCATTTAAAATTTCAGTGAACGCATAACTGTATTGACCCCTGGATAGTCTAGTAAACTATGTAACACCCGTTACTTTCCCTGGTTATGCTCGTTAATATGGAGTTTACCTAAAGAGGAAGTGAAGGGTGTCTGGTGTCAGATTTTTATTTGAGTTCTATTTCCTTGCCAGGACTGTGTTTGTCTTTTTTTGTACTGCATAATATTTTCAAGAGTGAGGGGAAGCAGATAGCAAAAGGATGTGGGAATGAAGACCAAATTGCACCATAGCCAGTATCTACACCAACTGGTTTCTGGTTTTACTTACACAAAGTTCTTTGACGCTTGCAGGGGCTGCAGTATGTACCATAAGCTGCCTAACGTAAGTGTTATGTTGTGGATGCAGGATGCATGAAACAGGACAAAAAGGGAGGTGCCGGTAAGTTTTAGATGGTACTGCAGTCTTTCTATGGTCTGGGAAAGTGTTCTTATCACCTTAGCATTGTTTGCCTTGCTTTGCTACTCAGCAAATGCATCCACCAGCTACTTGTTCAGGACTTCTTTGTAGGGTTCACTTGCTGAATCTTATCATCCTTCTTTTCTTTAATCTCAAGCTTTCACCTATGCTGTGTGGATGTGCCTTCAATTGTGTGGTTCTGGACAGCAGGGCCAAGCTTCCTTAGGCCTGAAAATCAGGATGATGAATGTTTTCTCTGCAACTGGACAGACAAAGAGCCCTCAGGATTTAAGGATTCTTATTACCATTTTCTCTTCTGTATCATAGGACATTGCTGCTAATGTAAGGGTCTATTTGGGTTCTGTCTGTGTGAACCAGAACAGGAGGCATAGCGTGGACAGCTTCCAGGAAGAACATGCCAGGGAGAGTGCAAAAATAGAGGACAAGGTGAAAGCAGTGCAGTGTGATGGCCCTGTAAGTGATATCTCTGATCCCATGTATGCAGTCATCAAGCTGGATGACATGATATTATGCCATTTATATTGCTCCAGGCTGGCAAACATGTCTCTCTCACTGAAGTCAGCTAGGCTTTAATCACTGGTCCTGTATGAGCTGACTGAAGAAATGTTAAATTCTTGGATGAGGAAAGTAATTGGAGAAGACTGATATCTCGAGAACTAAGAGGTGCTGAAATACTACCTTGATCTACAGCTTAAGGGAAGACTTGATGGACTGACCAACGTGAATCAAAAGTCTGAATACAGGAAATGTCCAGAATGAAAGACAAAATACAGAGGCCCTGTGTGTGAGGCTGCAGGATCCAGAGAGGAATGGAAATGATGCAATAGTAAAAAAGAGAAATACTTGTGTGAAGTCCAGTCAAAATTTGGCACGAACAGATATCATGGGGGCCAACATAAAATCTACCAGTGCAAAATTAACCTGTCAAAATGTTTTGAACAAATCCAATTTGGCAATCAGGCTTTATAGTTGGTCAGTGCTTTGCACTGTGGAATTGTATTATTGGAACTCAAAAGCTGGCTTTTTTATTGCAAGGAAAAGTGGCTTAAAAATGCCTGCCTAAGAGACTGTAGCAGGGTGTCTGACTTGTTCAAAATACACTCTTAATAACTTAATAATTCTCCAAATTGGAGAAGCAGTGGATAGATCATTGTATCTGTAAAACCTGGTAAAATAACCAGCGTAGATGAACCTATGCATTATCTGAAGTGAGAAAGAAATTGCGTAAGAATTGTTATTTCACAAGCTGATGTTTTATTCATATTAACATTTTCATATCTACTAATTATTCTTTGACTTGTTAAGTAAGTAGTGCAGTGTTTTCCTTTTTGTTTGTTTGTTTGTTTTTTAATTAGTTCATCTACAAAAAGAAAAGAAAAAAGAAAGAGTTAACATCTCTTTGAATCTTAGGCCAGCTCTGTTTCATGGCACTTGCAATAATTCATATTCTGGTAATAGTTTAGGAAATCATATTATGTACAGGAACATTTTAAACATTTTAGATTAAAAATGTTTTCTGTTAAATGAGTAAGCTATTCTCCACTCTGTATGGCTTATTGTACTGAGCCACTCCTTTGAATTGCTCCTTTATCAATTTACCATATCTTATTGCATCAGGGCAGTAGGTGCAGAAGGCAAACCATTTTTTACATCATAGAATTTAGCATAGTCATTCCTTAGTCCTAATGGGTTTCTTGGTCCCTGATATCTTATTGTAACACAAATGAATAATATTTCCGTTAAAAATCTTCATTTATTTTTATTAGTAATGAAGTATTAACCTGCTCTTAAATCTTTGAATGTTGTCTAGAAATATCTGAGGGCTTAAATACACAGAATGATCTCCCATGATATCTGCTAACTTTTCTGGCATGTTACTTTAGGTGGTGGCAAAAGTGAAGTGCCCCAAGTTTGCTTAACAGGTAAGCGGTAGTCTAAGTCAATTTCTAGTAACAGGTAATGCATAATAAAGAAACACTGGCAGTGCAAAACATTTGGTAGTGAGACCCTGAAGTTCACAGTCTACGCATTTCAGGGTCTGTAACTGGCTCACATCTCTACTTCAGATTATCTCTACTGCGGTCTGAAATTGTGTTAGTGCTGGTGTGTACTGGCTGGGTTCTGGGAGCATACCTTTTGGTTTAGCCTTACTTGAAAAGTCCTTTTAGTGTCTGATATGTGAACCAATGTGTGGTAAGTGAGGACAGTTGGGGAATTCACTTCAAAAGTGCCCTTTGGTTCCAAACAACAGTGCTAAAGTAAAAGCAACCTAAGTGTATTTGAGTAACCGTTTCTTATGTGTTAAGAAGGTGGATCCATGGATTTAATACGAATCAAATGACAGGTAATAACTTACTATCCACAGCAATATATTTATGTATCCATGCACTTTTGTTTTATTTTATTATTTTATTTTATTTTATTTTATTTTACTTTATTTTATTTTATTTTATTTTATTTTATTTTATTTTTAATGAAGTGAGCTAATTCACATAATGGAAATATATAAGAACACAAAATGTGCAAGAATGTAGTCTTACAATTAATATTTCTTTTTGCAAGGGAAAGCTGGGACCAAAACTCCATTGCCTCAGACATTTTAAGTTAGAGTAGGCTAAACACCACCAAATGCACAGGGAAGTCAGAGTAGATTTTTTTTTTTTTTTTTTTACCCTTTTTTTCCCCACGGTGCTAACACACTCCTT
>VXAA01004164.1:569583-588118 GCA_013399115.1 Anseranas semipalmata | reverse complement strand
GCAGGGTAAACCCACCACACACAAATCAATCTTGCTCACACTTTCTTCTTCTTGTTTCATGTAAAAAACTGAAATAACTTTCATTTAAATGGTACACCAAATATCTTCTAGCTTATTCATCTGGTGTAGAAAATCCACTGGAAGCTAGTGTGCTGGTATTCTAGGTGCCTCTGTCTCAGAGGCCATCAGTAGGATTTGTGGGCTATTCTGAAAATCACTTTGTAAATCCCAAATAAAGAGAACTCAGTTCTAAAGCAGAGTCCTGAACCACTTTTCCTCTTCCTTTGGTTTAATATTGGAGAGACCACTGTACAGTTTTAGCAGTCCAAAAACTTAGACACTTCCAGGATTGTATTTACTCCCAAATTGTGTCATCATGTATAAACCAATGACACAGTACCTGTCACATTAAAAACTGCATGCAGTTAACAAGTCTGTAATGATACAGACATCATAAATGATATTGATGTTTCATGCAATGAAGTAATGTAATGAAAACTTTCAAATCGCTGCTTTCTAAAGTGGAAGCCAGGATAATTAATGAAGCTTAGTTTGGGGGTCAGATCTTTCTAATCAATAACATTAGCTGGATTCAATTTTTCATCCTTTTCACTCACCCAACCCTTATGCAAACTGAATTGATAGAGAAAAATTGTGGTGATTAAACAAAATTTTCTCTGCATGTGAAATACGTAATGGATGGGCACCCTGGTGACAGTTGTAACCATTGCTTTAAGTCTCTATTAAATAAAATTTGAGAGATGGATTAAATAATGAGCATTCTTAATAGCTGGTTCAGAAATCATCCTGCACATAACTAATTTTAGATAGTTTAAACTGAGGATCAGAAGAATGAAAATAAGAATGAACTACGTTGAAAATGTTTGAGTTTCTGAGAGCATGGGAGAAGTGTTTGATCCTTCCCCGTGCAAAAAGGTTACGGATTTGCAAGTGATGATTTTTAGGATAACTACACAAAGAACTCCCTGATAAATGTGTTTTTAAAGCAGTTGTTCCTGTGCCATATGGGTCTATGTTGAAAGCTGAAAAAAATATGAATGGACCAGGAAGCTACAGAAGATGCACCATTTGATTATTTTGATGTTGTTCCTTCAGAAAAAGAAAGACTTTTTTCATTCACTTTTCTTCTTTTTATTTTTTTTTCCTTTCTGAAGAAGGTTTTTTCTTATCCATTGTAAACATAATCATGAAAAGAGAGGTGTTCTAAGGTACTCCTATTTCTTGCCTTGCATTGGGCAGACATGAGCATTGTGTTTCATCTCCAGTAATATCCAACCTTAATATTTTGTCAGGTGGAAGTGGGTGCAAGTATGCTGGTGACAAAAGAAGGGGGGAAGTGTTCAGTGGCTCCCTGGTCATATAATATGAACTGTGTACTCCATCATGTCTCATTTTCTCATTTTGAGCCTTTCTAATCCTCTTTCCCCCATAAAACTCCCACAAGACATAGATGTCCTCCAGATGGATACAAACGTGGTTCCTTAATTCAAGGAGTTTACTGTCTACATAGATGGGCAGCATATGAAAGACTCATCTGATTATACCAGTTCCTTCTTATCTACTGCATTTTTGTATATTTTAACATTTAAGCAGTTTGTTCTGATCTCTTGAAGAAAATTCCAGAGCACAGTGACCCTTGGTTTAATTTTTTTACCATGTAAGAACTTCAGTCTGGATTTTATCACATCTTCAGTAGCCACGAATACAGTGAGAGCCAGACCAAGAAGAAAAAGGAAATTATATCAGGTAAGAAGAAGATACATCTGAACACTGGCTATGAAGAACAGAGACAGAATTTAAAAGATGGAGGAAGCCTGAAAGAGAAAGACATGAAAGTGTTGGAGGGAAAATCAAGAGCAGCTGTGCAGGTAGAAAAGGAAGAGGTTTAGCAGGGAGACTGAGTAGATTTAGAAGAAGGAGGAGCATATGTCAGAAAACTAATTAAAAATGACAGAAATAATTAAGTAAATGAGGTAATGTATGCTATACATAATGCCAGTTAGGATACTGCATCATTTGTATCATCAGGTCCCCAAAGTCACTAGCACAGAGGGCATGCCAGATTTTTCAAAAGTACTAGAGTGCTCTCAGGTCCAGTGGAGCTTAAGATTTTATTGCAAACATTTGAACAGCTCTGATTACAGATAATTGAAGATGGTTTTTTTTTTGATTACAGATAATCAAAGTAATCGTGTTAGAATGACAGTTCTCAGAACTGGCATTGCCTGACCTGTTTTTCTGTGCTGTTTTTTTATAAGCAGAGAATGACATTTGTTCTTCAATAACAAAACCTTCCTTTTTTAAATGTTACTGGCTTGACCACTTATGAATAAAAATAATCTCAGCAGAAATGATTGCAAGACTGTATATACAGCATTGAAAAGCACAATTAATGACTTTTTCATTCATCTGGCATAAAATTTCCTCCGATATACAATTTTGATTGTGTTCAGTATAATGGGACCTGATTTTAATTAGTTCTGGGCAATATCAAAACATGAATAAAGAGTAAAAATAATAATATGACTTCTGTCCTAATTTTCTTTCTGGCTGCCTACAGACAGAAAGTGTCATAAAGTACCTCTTAAGTCACACCTCTGCAACAGGCATAATCATGGGAGTGAAGAAGATTTCTGTACTCCTTAAAGACATTAAGGGTAAAAGGATAGACAAGATAAGATGTTGTAAGATACATGGATACAATGATTGTAAAATACATGGACAATGTGGGTGTCTCTATGTGACTTTAGGGCTGCTCTGACTGAGCTTGCTATCAAGACTAGATTCAGAGGCTTCAGCAACCATCAAAGTTAAAATACATCAAGCAGCTATTACTAATCCATTTACAATAGTGGAGTAAAGTCCAAATTAATGCTGAAAAGCCTCCTTAATAATTGTATTTTTAAAACAGTTATGAAAGAATACTTAGCAATATCTATCTTTTCTAAAATTCCTTGGATTCTTAGGCTGACAATACTGGCATTCCTAAAGTATAGAGCTGGTGAGGTGTCAGCATCCCAACTTAACATCAAGGGACATTGTTTGTTATGTAGTGACTACATATGTTTTTAAAAGCTAAAAAGCTAAACTCAGCTCAGTCCAAGGCAAGCTCAGACAAATCTTATGACCTTACACTGTCAGATGAGTACAAAGTCTGTGGTCTTTATTATTAATGGCAAAAAAAATAAAACCAAAAAAAAAAAAAAAACAAACATATTTGATGAGCTACTTTAATACACAGCAGACATACCACTTTGATAACACTATGTTCAATAAGTTTTTTGGTATGTTGACATTAATAAAATTTACACCCAATGATTGCTGTGGAGAGCAACAGATATATTTGCAAATGGATAACAAGCTGGAGCTCCTTTGGAAATGTACTTAAACACATGTTAGTTAAAGGTTTGAAACTCTTTGAAATGTGTCTCAAGAAGTAACCGAAATTGGGGAGTGAATGCTCTTTTAACCTGGACAAGATGCAGGCATCTAAATTCATGGCTTCCTGATATTCTCATTCTCTCTGACAGGGATTCGAGCAGTATATACCTGCTAGACTCAGCTCATACTTATTAAATTATGATAATGGCTGATGTAGAAATCTGTCAATTAAATATGTTTTCCTATTTGGCATAAATACAGGTGGAGTAAGTGTTTTTTTTTGTACCTTTGTACCTTGTTGCTTTCAATGAGAAGATTTAGATATTACCATCTAGAAAAATAATGTTTTATGCCTCCCTGCATAAGTAGTAAAGCAAGAAGTAGCTATAAAAGCAAATCTTTGTTTAATGTAGTGAATCTTGCAATTTAGAGATTTTACCTGTGACATAATCCGTTTATTTTGTTAGAAAAGAAAAGAGTATACCAGGCATTAGTGCCCATACCGGGCACTATTTCATACTTGATTGTGGTGAACTCACACCCTTTAAAAGATTTCCAGATGAAGACAGGCAGGAATACATTAGCCAAAGCCCCAAGAGAGATGGAGGATACTGGCATTGCATCTGCTTGGAAGAGTTATGGTTCTGTTTCTTAAATCAGTGACTTTCATAATTTTCAATATTGGAAGTTCTAAAAACACAGCAGATATTCTCCAAGATCAATAAAAATGAGTTCAGAACTCGCAAAAAGACAATGACCTATTTTATACCTTCTAAAAAACAAATCTGTCACTCTATATTCATCCACTTACACATATTTTGTTCTGCGGTTCTTTTTTCTCTCTCACTTTCTGGGCACTCAAAATGCTTCATATTTTTATTGTTAATCCTGAATCTTGTAGCCTTATGTTCTTCTCAGTTGAATAGAAAACTCAGCCAATAAACTTGAACTATATTTAAATTTACTCATTTCTAATATTAGAGTATCTGGGCTGATAAACAGGATAATAAGAAGATGGCTTTGTTATTAAAAAAAATAATCCATATTGTGAAGAAGTATCTCATGTTGTGAAGTTTCCTCCCAAGACATCACAGGGCACTGAAGCACTGTTTGCACTGTTCTTAGCACTTTCTTGAGTATTTTCTTTTCTGAGCTTTTTAAAGTTCTTGTTTCGGCTCACTCAGTCTAAAATTCCTGTAATCACTGTGAGTTGAAAATTTTCTGCAGGACTAGTTTCCAGAAGTTGGTGTTGGTATACCTAGACGAAAGCTTGACGCACAAATTTTTATTTTCTTTTTCTTTTGTTTTTGTTCTTATTTATTTATTTATTTGTTTGTTGTTGTTGCTTGTTGTTGTGAGTGTCATCCTGAGATCTGAAGAGTTATGTTAGAATTTAGAAGACTAATCCTTCCTGATCTCTTATTTTCTGTAAACAAAAGTGAAATACACACAATATAAACATCTTCGTTACATTTTCTCTCTGTGATCTTGTGACATGCTGGCTAGCTCTAAGAGATGATTGTTACAAAATTCAAAAGCTGGACATCTGGCAAAATCCCAAGTTTATCAAAACTGAGAAGAGTTTTCTTCTATTAACTTCATGTAGTCCAGGTTTGTAGCAATAGTTATTAGTTATTCTCCTTTTTTATTTGCTTTGTCAGAAAATCTAAGTCTTTTAAGAGGCCCTTTTGGAAAGACACATGTTATTTGTCTGCTGTTTGTATTATCTCAGAAAAATCAATGATTTGTTTTAATACAGTATTTTTAAAAATTCTTTCTAATGTGATGGTGTTTATGCAGAACTTGGCATGTCACTTCAAAAAGGCTTCCTAGCATATGTTATCATAAAAGCCTGTTCCTCATAGGATCATAGAATCATAGAATATCCTGAGTTGGAAGGGACCCACAAGGATCATCAAGTCCAACTCCTGGCTCCGCACAGGTCTACCCAAAAATCAGAATTCAGACCATGGGTCTGAAAGCATAATCCAAACACTTAAACTCTGACTGGCTTGGTGCCATGACTATGTCCCTGGGGAGGCTGTTCCAGTGCGCGAGTCCTCCTCCAGTACAATCAAGACTAAAAGAAATAGACACAGAACATACCATAAATAACATACCATACATAACTAAATATACATTACAAAAGCAAGAAAAGCATAACATTTTAAACCTGCATGGAGAAGTGGCACATGCTCCTGCACTGAGCTTTCACAAGAATGATATGCTCAAACTCTCCTAACTAAAAGGAAGTAAGATCAGTAAAGAACAGAAACTGGATACAGAGAATTGTTTGTTAATCTGAACTCGCACACTATTGAAGTTTGAATTGAACCATGGCAAGTATATTTCCTAGAATTCCATAAATAAGTTGAAGATGAGGAATCAATGTATCATGAAAGTTATTTCATTAACAAGTCTGACCAGAAAAATGGGATATCACTTTAAATGGATAGATTTTATTGGTCTATTCTCCCATGCACCAGGTGATAGGACAAGGGGAAATGGGCTTAAGTTGCGCCAGGGGAGGTTTAGGTGAGATATTAGAAAAAAATTCTTTACTGAAACGCTTGTGAGGCATTGGAATAGGCTGCCCAAGGAAGTGGTTGTGTCACCATCCGTGGAGGTGTTCAAAAGACGTGTAGATGTAGAGCTTAGTGACATGGTTTAGTGGAGGACTTGGTAGTGTTAGGTTATAGGTTGGACTGGATGATCTTGGAGGTCTTTTCCAACCTAAATGGTTATGTGTGATTCTGTTCTGTGATTCCGTGATTTTCAGATATAGTTAGATGATAGATGCAATGAAAGAAACAAGGTAAAGACGAAACACATTGTGGCAACCAAACCTCCAGTAATGAACTAAGCTAATGTGGCTGTAGAATCATTAGAGTTTAATAAGGATGAAATAAAAATGGACTATATTTAATATAATTTTAATAATATCATTTCTGGATATAGGGACACTGTGAGATAGATTGATCTTAAATAAATTTATCCTTTTAAATTCATGCAACAAAATCTTTTTGCCTTACATAAGATAATTTATCCTAAGTTTAAAATCTTCATATATATATATATATGTATATATACATACACATATGCATATGTACATGTGAAGTGGATATTGACTCTGTCAGGAACTGTTGTGAGCAGGTGAAGAAACTTTCCATTCAAATTGAAAGGAAACTAAATGAAGTATTCTACTGCATATCAGTGTTGGAGTATATGACAGTTTATTATCCTTGTTTATACTATATATTTAAAATGTCAAACCTTTAAAAGAAAGCAGTGCATAAACATATCTGAAGAGTATCCCATGAAGATTCAAACATTATATTATAATCAAAATGTATGTATATCAGCAATGGCACACATATAATTGCGGAAAGGAAATAGACTAGGTAACACCTTGAACTTCCTCCTAGATCTACTTTGCTATAAAATGGATGCAAATTGAAATTTGCCTAAGACATGAGAAGAATCATTATTTGGCCACTAACAGATATAATTTAGTTTCAAATCTTTGATCAGTGATGCTTAACTTCCATAGCAAAATCTTATCTCTACTGCTGATAGTGGACAAAATCCTGTCAAGATTTTTTTCTTGTGCAATTGAAATTTTTGCATCACTCTTTCTGTTAAAATGGAGTAAATTTGTTGCTGTTTTTGATTATGAGTGTGCAAGTGACTATAAAGTAATCAGTAAGAATCTATGAATGACTTTGATGCAAGAAAACTATCAAAAGAGAAAATACTCAGCTGAAGTGTTTAGTATTTTAATGAAATCACCCTTGTTATTAAAGATCTAATTTGATCAAGCAGCAAGTTTAAAGTTCCAGAGATATTTGCAGAGCAAATTCTTCTCTTGCCCTTGATTGATGTTTTTTTGACTTTGCTCAAGAGAAAGAGCTGGCATTATCCTACTGTAGTCAATCATAAAATTTCATTAAATGCCCATAATTATGTACAGTATCTAATCACATTATGGATCATTTTTGTTCATAAGTATGGTCACATACTTTCAAACTATCCATTGCAGAAAATGGGTGTCTTGTGAAGACAAAAATGCTTTTTGAAATTTCAGCTGGTGGTGTTCATTAAAAAAGGTGAAAACATGTATCATATTGATTTTATAAAAAGGAAAAAGCAAAAAGCCGAAAATAGTATGCCACGAGAAACAGCTGCTGTTCTAGGCAATGCTAAATAGTAACAATGACAGTACAGTTCAAGCCCAGTATGTGTGGGACAGTGTGAAGCCCCAGTACTGAAGAATGAGTTGATGGATAAAGCAGAANAGGGTGAAGTGGGTGCTGTTGTATCTCCTTGTCAGAGACAGTGTGAAAAAGTGATTTACAGTCGGGGTCAAAGTGTTTTCTTTTGTTTTTATGTTCCTTGACCCAAAGAACTGAGTATGTCTTGATTGGGATTTCAGTTTAAGTCTATAGCAACAAGTAATTTTCAATGTGGAATCAAGCATAGTGAAGTACGTGACTGGGATTTGAAATGTTTAATTGATGTCTGTAAAGGATTTGGGGATCTTGCAAAGAAAGACCAATGACACTGTTATCTGCCAGCAGCTCATCCTATGCTACAAGGAACATGAAATGAAATAGTCAGTGCAGAATGGTATACTGATACCCCAACTATAAGCACTGTTGATAGATATAACAATTCCATAGCCTTACAACAAGCCTTAGGATAACACAGACTAACCCTTAGCAGAAAAAAAAACATTCATGCACTCCCTCATTGCTCACCTATGTGCTACATAAACTTTTAAACCTCCAGTTTTCAGTTTTGGAGAGTCTTTTTCTTATACATAAGATTTGCAGGGGGTATTATTAGCTTGTTAAAAGGAAACTGCTCTAGTTATGAAACTTCTGATACAAAATGAGGACATAGTGAATGGAACAAGGATGTTTTCACTATATTGCCAAATACACATATCCTAGTTAGGTCTTCCTTGCATTATGCAAATACATGTAGAAGCTAACAGGACATAACATGTTACTAGCCTAGCACTAGTGCTATAAAAGACAGTATCAGCATTTAAGATGAGAGAAACAATTTGATAAAATCTTGTATCCTACTCTGAAAGGAACAGCAGTAATTTGTTCATTTGGGAAAAACAGCAAACAGGTGTATTAATCATTGATGTGAAATATCAAATATATTACAGGTTATTATTTTTTGCTATACTTGCATACGACATAGGTCCACTAGCAGAGATTTGCAGTGTCCTTGCCTTTAATATTCACAGTCATCTTGATCCCCTACAACAGTAACTCATGTTGCAACAATAGGAGTCTGTAATCAGATTTCCTGATCTTATTTCTCCCTAGGAAGCATAAGCTGCATTTCACATTTTCTGCTACCAACAATGTAGCTGGAAAATGTCAGAATCAAGCAGCTGTAGCTGACTTTGACTGCTCTTCATCTCACAACAGGTCTTATAAACTTGCAAGAATCTACTCTTTTCCCTTTTCTTACTTTTTTTTTTTTTTCCAATGCTGAGTACTTTCACTCATCTTTGGTAATAACCTTAACAGAATCAAATTTAAGTGCAGAAAAAAAAAAAAAAAGTTACTAGTTTAAATAGTTTTGCAGAGAGAGGAAGTTTTAAAGGAAATAAAAATAGCACTATTAATTTCAATCATTTCAATACAACTACCAGACAAAGGAGTCACGAGTCAATTCTTAGTGAATCCATGTAACCAACAGATTTTTTTCACTTTTCCTCCTTTTCTCTGATGACATACTTCTAACCTCTGTCTTAGATCGTGGCTTTCCTGGGACAAGGCCTACATCATAAAGCAGTTAGAACAGAACAGAACAAAAGTGTCCCTGACTTGTGCCTTAATAATGTAGATAATTATTAAGAGTAGCCAGTAGGCTCCATAATATCATTGTTCACGTAAAAACCATGTAGCGACTTTCTCAAATTGCTACTTCATGATAATGAGAATGCAAACTAGACAGCAATTCAAAAGTGATGGGAGTGTTGAGAGGGTTAAAAAGGATATGCTCCCATTCAGCTCTTGTCAGGTGTTAGAGGAGGAAGAATAAACAATCTTTGCAAATGCAGCTTGTAATGTAGATAAATAATGGATGCAGCTAGTGGCCTGAATGCATTTAGAGAATCCCAGCTGCTCCACTCTGTGTTTAATAGGCTGGAGGTGCAATTTCTTGTTACATAAATATTCGATATATTACTACAGCCCTGCCACATAGGTGTAAACAACAATCAGCATAAAGAGGAACATAAATGTTTATTATAGGCTTCATTTTAGCAAACAGATGCTCAGTGAAAAGACTGAAAGTTAAGGTAAAACAGATGACTCCAGAAAACTTATCAATCACAAAAAAATGCTATGAAAGCAGCTTCATATATACAGGGATTTTATCTGCAGGAGATTTGTCCTGGTTATTACAAGAAAGAGACAGTTAGTAGTATACTTACATCAATGCAAATATCTTGTGGTAGATAGAGAAAGCTGAAGTCTGGGATGATATGACTTTGATTCTTCACACCTTATAGTTAAGCTTTTTCCCCGAATCTCCCCAAACTCTATTGTGGTATGCCACTTCACAAGAAGCTGTGCTTATGCTTAGCTGTCTAGGAAGTAATAGGGATATTTTCATAAATCATTAGTATAGTGCCAAATTTGCCTTGAGAACTGCATGTTCTAGGAACGGTGAAGTGTGCACTCACTTTTGTTCCTGTTCAGAAGTTTTCAGTCCAGTTCAGGGGGGGAGAGAAAGAACTACATCTTAGATGCATACTCTCTTCTTTGATATCTGCACACAAAGGATGGCCTTTGTTAATTTTATTAGATGTAGAGGTGGGCAAGTGTAACCTATGCTAACTAAAGTGTTTTATCTTCCATTCTCATTTATTAAGAATGAAACTCATATTAAAAAGGAACTCATTTATTTAAAAAAAAAAAGTAAAATGTTGATACTCATGTTTCAAAAATAAATAAACGATATCTACACTACAAAGCAAATTATCAAAGTACCAGTTGCTGTTAACCACCCCTTGCTCAATTTGAACTTGATCTCTGGGAGCTTAACACTCTGTTCCTGTTAAGCTTTATCAACCTCTTGTCTAAATACTGCTAAGATTTTTAATGCAAATAAACTGCTCAATCAATTAGTAATTCCTCACTTCCAGATGGAGAGCTACAACAGGATTGTAAGGTGCAGAGGTGATGAATGAGAGTGTAAACGATTGATTTTTATGGCTGAGATGTGTATAATTACCGTATATTTGGTTATTTCTGTTGCCACTAGCATTAGTGTTATTTCATCAGAAACGTAAAATCAATCATTTGAGTTAGGATTTTGCTGGACTTGTGTTGTTTTTTTCTTTTCTTTTTACATGAAATGTGTGAGCTCTTACTGGTATTTTTTTTTTTTTCATAATTGAGTCATTTAAAAAACTGTTTGGTAAGAAAACAAAAACAAAAACCTTAAAGCTTACCTGACTAACCCACTGAAATTTGTTTAGCAATGGTATTGTTGATAAACAGTATGGAATATGGTGGGGTTGCAAAAGCTGTTGATTTCTCTTGACAGTAATCTCTACATTTGTTGGAATGTGCTTTTAAGACCAAGTCCTAAATTAAAAGTAATGTTGCCCATCTAAAGGACTGAGTCTGTTATACACAGTATTTTCTTATTCTAATAAAGTAAATAAAGGGGAAAAAAAAACAAATAAACATCCCAACACTTCACCCTTTTATGTCATTTCTTTCTTTTTGTTCCATAGCACTTTTAGTCCAACTCCATTTTTTCTCACATTAGGTGTTGACATCTTGCTCCTCCAATATGCAGCATTAGCATGGAACAATCATGCCCACTAGCGAAAGTTCCTAACGCTGTTTTCTAATGTTTCCTAGTGCTAGAGAGAGTAGACATATGTGAATGCTTCTAAATTTAACTGGTGACTACAAGAACAGTGCTATGTCTGTATGCATTCTAGAGGTTTGGTACACAAGAGTGGCAGCATCAAGGTGCTGTCAGGAGCATCAGGAACGGACTGTTTTCCCGCCAGCAGGAGGAGCAGTAACAATGTCTGGGATTTGTGTATGTTCTCTAGGTTAAATAACCCCAGTTCCCTCAGCCGCTCCTGATAAGACTTGTTCTCTAGACCCTTCACCAGCTTCGTTGCCCTTCTTTGGACACACTCCAGCATCTCGATGTCCTTCAGGGGCCCAAAACTGAACACAGTATTTGAGTTATGGCCTCACCAGAGCCGAGTACAGGGTGACAGTCACTTCCCTAGTCCTGCTGGCCACGCTATTTCTGACACAAATGATCCTACTTTAACGCTTTTTCATGCATATTCTCTTCTGCTTCATTCTCCTATATTGTAAAATTATACCTGGATACCAAGTCATCCCTGCTGCATCTTTTCAGTAAGCATGGCCATCCCACAATCAAGGCTTCAATCCTGTACCACTTTCTTGCTATACCACACATCTTTTTTTTTTTTTCTTTACAGTAACACTCCATTTTTCACAGGGGATGATATCAAGAATTCTGTATGTATATTGTTGAAAGAGATAGAATTTGGGATCAAGAGCTATAAAACAGTTTACAGCCAATTTGTACTGATGGAGATTCTGAATTCTTAACAATTATTGTCAATAAACAAGATTGTAACATGTTAGCTGTTAGGTGTATCAGTGCAACAGTAGACCATGAGTCTTAGTTAAATCAACAAGGAAAATAGAATCATCTCATGGAGACAGTACCTTAAATGAAGTTTTTCTTAGCATATATAGTTATGGAAATCTTCCTTAGGATAACCCTTAAAACTAAAGAACAGTTCAAGACAATGGTGTCATGATTCAAATTTGAAAGTCCCAAAGATTTCAAAATTCAGAAGACTTTAGAATATGGCTTTGGTTGAACTAGTCACAGAGTTTCTGTTAAGCCAAGGAGCCTGATCTGTGTTTGAGATCAGCCTATACAACACATTTTACTTTTTATTTTGGAGTCAGGTCTATTCAAAATCCAATTACTTTAAAAGATGTACTAGATGTACTTTTTTTTCTTTTTTTTTCATTTTGAGCACTCATGATTCTGTGGACTCTAAAAGGCTTCTCGGAAGAAAGTTACTTAAATTTTTGAAAACTACACACCCTTGTATTTATTTTATTCTAAGATTTGAAAAAAATTCTCTGCCCATCTCCCAAGCCAAAGAGACTAATACTGTAGGGGTAATTCAGCAGTTTCTTCTGTATTATGCTGTGATTTTTAATAGAACATGTACATCTTGTTTAAATTGTATGAAATAGATTAGTCTGTTTCATTGAGCTTTTGCAAGAGGAATAAATTCCCACGCATCAAGCATGAGATCAGCTTCAATGCAGAGAGCTAATACAACCAGTAATAATTGTTTAGTTGGCGTAGCATTATGCAATATATATAGCTATAATAAATCATACACATTATAATTGTCCCCTCATGACATCTGCAGCTTACGTTAAAACCTAATCAATTATACCAGACATCAGTCTCTTCCTTCAAGTCCCTGTGAAAACAGAAAAAGTAATCCTGAGGAACCCAGAACACCCTGTTACAAATCTTCATTATTTGAGCCCTGGAAATGTATTGATGTTCCTATATTTTCATGTGTTTTTGCACTTAGCATTTGTAGCATGCATTTCCTAATCAATGCCTATAAACTCTCAGATTTTCACAGCTAACATTTTTGTTTTGTTCTGTTTTGTTTTGTTTTCCAGTTGACTTAATGGTAACTGTTCATTCTGTACAACAACACTGTCAATCTGAGATACGATACATTAAAGCTAATGGATTTTAAAAGCATTAAGAGTGAACACAGTCGAATAACAGCCAAGCAATTTAGTGTTGAGTGGATACTTAATTTCACTGCAAAGTGAGGGGTGCTATGTTGAATGGCACTGGGAAATTTCAATGTCAAAACTAGATGAATGGGCAAGCTGAATATGAATGAATCAGTAATTTTTCATGGAGAGGAACTCTTTGTCCATATTTCAAGTATTTCTGATAACTATATTCTTTCTTCCTTGTTATTTAAAATGCAGGTACAGTTAATAAGAAATTATTATTATATATATATAATGTTTTATATGAAGATTTTCAGAGTAATTTTAAAAAGTAATGTGGTTTTGAGACTCTAAGTACATAATGAATGAGGGGAACAGAACAGTATAAGTCCTTCACACAACCAGAAACAATTTGAACAGAAACAGTCATAATTTAGCTTGTAGCATGGGATATATAAGGCAGTACTAGCAGTGTTTCTATTCTCAGAAGAAGCCATGACTAGGTTTAGATGAAGCTACCTCTCACCTTACATCCCATGAGCTTGCTTATTTCCACTTCTAAAAAGAAAACAAAATAAAAAGTAAAAAAAAAAAAGATTACACAACAGATTACACACTTGATAATCATGTGAGAATTCACTATAATGCTGGTATCCGCAGTTGTACTCTACAGGCAGGGTTATTCTGCTTGTGTGACAATCCATTTGGTGCCAGGAACCATGGAGAAGACATCAGTTCTTCTCAGTAGCCCCATATGTGGTCCCTCCTTCTGGGCATTCCTTAGGTACAGCTTAAGCAGGCAAGTGAATGTGGAGGAGGAGGAGGGACTATCTGCACAAATCAGGAACCCGGAGGAAGTTCTGAAGTTGTTGCTTCTCTCTGCTGCCCTTTGTCCTCAGTCTTGCATGGACAAATCCCCACCCCTGTGCTGAGCTGGAGAAACGGTGACTAAACCACAAAGGAGGTGGGCGAGCTTGGGGCTTCAGAGCAGAGCTGTGTGCTGGTGACAAACACCTCTGCACCAGGTGTCGTAGCCCAGCCATTCCACACCACATGCACTGCCTTAGTCATCTCTATCAATATGGATCAAGAGACAGATTAGACAGCTATTCTTTTTGTTTTTTTTGTTTGTTTGTTTTATTGTATGTCTCTGGATGACCAAATACTGGATAAAGACAGAACTACTGGTTCTGTATATGAAAATCGTTTCCTAATAGTTCCAAGTCATAGTTTTCGTATGCATAAGCAGAAAATCTCCTCCATTAAACAAAGAAAATTTGATTCCAGAGCAACTGGACATAAAAACAGTGACTTGACCGAGTGCTTGCAGTACTGTTGTTCTTTCTGGATTTTGTCATCATCAGCCTCACTTGGGTTAGTTTTCCTGAGGAACAGCCTGGGAATCAACTTGAAATGTCCCAACCTGAAGAGAGGTGAAGATGACATGTTCCTAAATTATTTTATGTTGAAATCTCAAAATAATAGCCCTAGAAATGTCAAGCCCAACTTAAACCCTAACTCTGTTTCTGCCTTTATGTCTTTCCCAATATACAATCTTGTTTAAGACCTAAGCTAAATATGATAAAAGTCAATGGTATTTTTCTCTAGACCTTTCTCCCAGGAGCTGGTTCCAGATCCTCTACTCAATCTACCTCCAATAAAAATTTCAGCAACAGAAATATAATACTATTTTTCCTATGAACCTCTCTTTCTGCAGCATCAGAAAACTGTCAAAGAACAGGGTTTCATGGATTTATTTTTTTCCTCTAATAACACATCAGTATAACAGCATACATAAGCATATGTATTATGGCACAATTAATTCCATATTTCTGTCTTTTGGCTTATAGGTCTCGTCAATAAAATATCAAGCATTTTCCTTTTTCACTACTGAAAAGAGAAAAAAAGAAAAAAAAAAAACTAAGATAATGATATCAAGCAGAATATACTGCATTATTCCACCTTCCTGCTACTGCTCAAAAAAAACCTAAATTCCTCCTTTAATATTCCTCAGTCCCCCATGGCTCCAGAAGCAAGCATAACAAACAATTACTGCCACAGCACCTGTCCAGTTTTCCTTTACCCATTTTGTTTGTTTGTTTGTTTGCTGCCTGTGGTATTCACTCTGTGGTATAAGTTGACAGCAATGCCCAAAGTAATCTCACTACCCATTACAGCAACTTCTAAAACATGCCATAATCAGGCATAGAAAGTATACTCAATGGTACTCAATGGATCCACTGAGTCTTAAGTGCTTCTACTGCAAAGTGTAGACTTTTAAAAGTAAATAAATAAATAAATAAAATAAAAAAAAATCCTGTTACAGCTGAAGGGCCACTGTAAACACCCTGGTGGTTAGAGTTGATGTATAATTTTCTTTCCACAATTTCAGCGGCAATTAAATGATTCTTCCAAGCTCTTCAAGTCTATATAAAGGATAACTATGGCATATTTTGGAGTCAGAGATTTAAATATAAAGGCAGAGACACAAATTAAATAAAATTCCTAACTGAATATTACCCGATTACATAAAGGAAATGAAGTTTGTAAGATAATAGGCTGCTTCAAGCTTTGCCACTAACGTATTGTTAGAAGAGTAATTTTTGACAGAATTATATGGTGGTGATAGGAATGGAACTATTTTTTTCAAAATCTTTACTGACCATTTTTGGTTTTATCAATGTCCTTGTTATGTGGAAATATGCACTGAAAAAATTAGGAGAACACTTTATTCTCTAGATTCAACAATATGTAAACATCTTGATTTGATTGTATGCTGATTAGCCTTTGAAGTTATATTTTGTCTCCCCAACCTACATTTTCCCCTCATTTTAAGCAGTTTCTATCTCCCTTTCTAGACAGAAGTCAAAAGGTAGTGCCAAAAGCTACCTAGCTACTGTCAAAAACAGCATCTGTGATCTTACACTTTCCACTCCTCTGCATTTTGTTAATATTACCTCTCCTGTGTTGGATCTAGTGGCAATGTTGCCACTGGATAAACCAGTTGATATTTCTGGTCTAATGGAAAGCTGTTTATGGTTGTTGAGAATCATATTTTCTACTAGATCAGAAAGTTGAGATGTCTTATCCTGCAGCCACATAGCTGGGAGGCAGTGGGCAACTGAACAGACAGCATCTTTGGCCATAAACTTAATTTAGAATGAAATGTGTGACATATATTTACATATATTATGGATATTCATATAAATATGTGGATTATTTACATATATAAGAGGTTGATCTACCTCCACTGTTGCTTGGAAGAACTGAACTCAGGAACTGGGCTATTTCACCTTTGGAAACTAAACAATGAATATAAAACATGAAATATGTATAAACAGTCTGTTGATGTTATCATCTATTCTTGGGTCTGTGTATTACTCTTGCAAGGACAATACACATGTTAAACAAATTATAACCTATTATGCTTGCCATATTTGAAGACTTAACCTCCCTGTCTCTTTATTTATTTGTTTGTTTTAAGCTAAATATAAATGTGGATTTAAATTATTAGTGAGAGACAGTATTTTTAGGTGTACTAAGTTCTGTTGACTTAATTGGTGGTATACTGCTTTGCTCTCAGAGAGATACCAGGATGAATATCTTCCTTACAGACTGATTCTGAAAAATAAAATAATAACAATAATAGACACACACACACACAAATAAGCAAATAAGTGATCTGGTAGAACACTCCTTAACAAAATATTTAATTGTTGATCTCAAACAATATACCTATAATGAGCTTGTAGTGATTTGATTTTTTTGATTCATTCTGGTGTCATACAAAATCTGAAGACATCTGATTTCCAGACATTAGGTCATTTATGTAGACCAGACCATTTCATAATTCACAACTACTGCCTTTCTATTTGCTTATGTACAGGATAGCTCTCTCTGGCTTACATAACTAAAGCTCTAGATGATCAGCTGTCAATGTTATGAGAATATTTATTTATTTATTTATTTATTTATATAAATGCATTTGACTGCTTCCTTTTATGTTCCTGAAATGATAGTTAACTGAAAGCAGAGATATCTGTGATACTTTCACATATATTTTGCTCACTGGCAAGCTACTTTCTAAATTAAAAGGAAAAGCTTGGATTCAATGTTTATACCAGAGCCATAAATATTTTCAGTGTTTGTGAAATAAGTCCATAATCAAAAGTTTCATTCATTGAGAATTAAATAAAAACTATCGTCACAGAACTGTCCTGGTCAAATGAAAGCTATGCATAAAAAAATATGGTATGGATATAAACTTTGATCACAAATTCTATAAAATTTAGCTGAGAGGATGTGAGAAATGGGGATTTGTTTCAATTTAAAGACTTTTAAGCAGAAAAATAGCTGCTGTCATTCTTTTTCTTAATGGCAGTTTGGCATGTCATCCAGATTTTATCTTCTTGGAGAACTTACTACATTGATGTTTACACATTAAACAGTATTTATCACACTGCTTAAGTTTTAAGGTTGCTTCACAATATGTGAAAGACTATTTGCAAAAAAAAATGTATTTTTTCCTCTATAAAATTATTTTTATTATTTTTATACAAAATGTTACTTTCATAGAATCACAGAATCATAGAATATCCCGAGTTGGAAGGGACCCACAAGGATCATTGAGTCCAACTCCTAGGTCCCTAAAAGGCAACCCAAAATCAGACCATGTGTCTGAGAGCGTAGTCCAAACGCTTCTTGAACTCTGTCAGGCTCGGTGCTGTGACCACTTCCCTGTGAACACTTCCCTGGGGAACCTGTTCCAGTGTGCAACCACCCTCTCAGTGAAGAACCTTTTCCTGATATCTAGCCTAAACCTCCCCTGACGCAGCTTCAGGACGTTCCCTCAGGTCCTATCGCTGGTCACCAGGGAGAAGAGATCAGCATCTGCCCCTCCGCTCCCCCTCGTGAGGAAGATGTAGACCATGATGAGATCTCCCCTCAGTCTTCTCTTCTCCAGACTGAACAAACCAAGAGACTTGGAAAGCTAGACTTCAGACAAGAAATATTTAACACTTCAGTCTCATTGAACTCAGCTGAAGAAATCTTGCTATCTGCATGGATCTAATGCCAGTATTTTCTTCTACTTATAATAAACCCAGGTTTTCATTTAAGATTCAGCAACCTACATCCACAACAGAACAAGAAAAAGGCCTAACAATCACCATCAATATCTCTCAGAAAAAAATGTTAGCTGTATCTTATTGATTTGAGTGATGTTCAATGCTCAGCTTCTTGCCATTGATAACATTAACATCAATTGGCAGATCAAAACAAGGTATTAAATTATTTAGATCCCCCCCCGCCCCCCC
>VXAA01004164.1:493117-569558 GCA_013399115.1 Anseranas semipalmata | reverse complement strand
TCATTGCACAAAAGCCATTTGCAGAGGGAACTTTAGAGGACAGAAGGTTAGCTTTGTTATTGGTAAGTATTTAATTTTAGAAAGGAGATAAATAACACTATGCAACATCTTACACTGCATCATTCAATTAGCTATATTCCTAAAACCTCCTGAACAGGTCTGTTTTACATTATTATTTGTCCTAGATTTGCTTGCGGATTTCCCCCTGCTTTTCATTCAAACACTATAATCAATGAGAGAGTTGAAGCTTTTTTATTCTTCTAACATAGTGAACATTAATCTTCTGAAAACATAGCACTTCAGATATAGTGGCAATACCAGACAAAAGATACAATCACATTATTGTAACTAATAAGGCAGAAGCCATTTTGCAGCTAAGGTTTGTGGAGAAGTCTATTTGCATATCCTTTAATATGAATGCTAACTAGACCTTTTTTCAGCAAAATGAATTGCCTAGTTTTACAGCACAAATGGCTTGTAGGAACAAATGACTTGTTTTGAAACAAAGTATTACTACTTCCACTCAGGTACTTGCCATTTGGCAATCTATGAGGTAGGACTTTAATGGAAATATTCTGAAAAGCTTTCTTCCACTAGGAGATTTCGACCAGTTTTCAAAATGTCATGATACATGACGGGGAAAGCTGAATATGTGGTACTCTGTCTTATTCTTACCTTTATGAAGACATTGAGCTAGAAAGGCAATATACAGATATATGCTAGCGTGAGAACAAACCACCAAACAGTGAAACTTCCCACCTCCACAAAGAGGTTTCTTTTCCTACATGCTGCCTGAATGAGGCTCATTTATTAAGCAATATTTTCTGTAACTTCAAAACCTTTTTTTTTTTTTATTAAAGCATTCATAACAAAAAATGGGATTTAATTGAAAACAAAAACTGTCTCTAAAAATTATCCAGGTTAGGAAGTAGCAAATTACTTTTGTCTATATATAAGTATGGACAAAACTTGTACAGGAAGTACAGGAACAGAGGCACTTGGAGAAAATATGTTTTTTACATTTTTCATTTTGTTTCCAACTTGTTGCTTTCACTCTGAAATAAAATCAGTGTGGTAGAGGCTGTGCTGTTAGTTCTGTGGGTATTGCATTATAGTATCAAAAAAAGACTTACTGGAGGGATCAGTTCAGAAAGTTAATACGTGATTTTTATATATTCAGGAGTTTGGTATTCCACAGTTTTTTATCCCTAAAATATTTACAATTTAGTTAACTGCATCTGAATGGGAAGGATTTGAAAGAAAAAGGAATATGCTGGGTTAAAGCATGTGTTCCAGGTCTAGAAGGAAGAATGGCAGAAAGCTTAGATATAGGAATAAGAGAAGGAGGTGATAATGGCTTTAGCAAACAAGCTTTCTGCTAGCCAGACAAGATTCCTGTTATATGTCAAGTACACCCCACTCACAAACACACTCAATCCTCTGCTTACACTTTCCTTGGCCTGAAATACAATGGGTTTAAATGGAAACGTGTAGCTACTTTGTTCTAGGTCTGCTTTCGTCCTTTCAGACTCACTGCACTTTTTAAATACTGTTTAGTCAGACTCAGTACTGTGGCATGATAAGATGAAACTGACATGGTATTTCTGATATGAACCCCTCAAACTTTTAAACTTCAGGACTGGGTGCCATGCTTACACATGTAAGCAAACACAAATTTGAAGAGATGAGCTTTCGCAATTCCAGAATAGCTTTGGCCAAAACGCCACCTGAACATGTTACATAAGTTCCTATGTACCACTGTTCCTCTGTTTGACTCCTGTCCCTTACTCTTGGGATATGTGGATGGAGAAAGATCATACGTGTTTCATATATTGAAGCACTTGATCACTTTTACATTTGAAAATACTTACACATAAAATTTTAACTCCAATATTTACATATGTTACATATGTTTGCAATGTTACTTTTCATGTTGTACATTTGATTGAAAGTTGTCCTTCTGAAATTCATAATCTCAGTAAGCCATACAACTCATCCAGAAGACTGTCATAGAAAATTCAGTGAATCAACATTTTCTTAAGAATTATGCAATCAGCTTCCTAAACAAAGCTTGAGGCAAATATTTAGCAAAATACAGAGTCCACCTGTAGAAAGCTGTGCCAGTAAAAACAGAAAAACACCTGTAAAAGTCAATGCTTACCTAACAAGTCTATTGCTGCTTCAGACATGCCTAAAGATGATTAAATAAGGTGGGAAAAAGAAAAACAAACTATTTTAGCTTATTTTTTTCTTCAACACCGCATTTACTAGTGTTGCATTTGACTGTGTGAAGTGATAACAACGGTATATTGGTAGAGTTCATCTCTCCCTGTCATTCTCCAAATTAAGGTTATTTTATAAAGCTATTTCTGCTTTCATATGACCCAAATTTCTATCCTTGAAAAAGATAATTAAAGCCTGTTCTAACAAACAGTGCTGTTAGGTGTGTTTCTCAATCTGTGCTAAACTTCAGTATTTTCTTCACTTTCGCAGTTAGCTTTCATTCACTAACTTCTTATTACTCCCAAGGAAGATGTCAAACAAACAAACAAATAAACCAAAAACCAGCCAACCAAAACAAAACAAAAGAAGAAAAAAAAACAATAAGAAAAGCAACCCAAGCCAACTCAAAACACCAGCACTCCTTCTCATTAGCAATTACACTTTACATTAGAAATATTTTTTCTCTTCTCTTCTCTTCGCTTCGCTTCGCTTCGCTTCGCTGTGCTGCGCTGCCCTTCTCTGCTCTGCTTTTTCCTGCCGTTTTCATTCACTGTGTCCTAGGGATCTCAACTCAAACATTTGGAACACAACTTCTGTGGACAGGATGTAAGAAAATAGTTTTTGTTTGCTTAATAAATTCCTAGGACTGGATAAAGAATTTTTCACAACCTGCTAGAAATGCTGTGTACCTTTTTGTGTAGTTAAACACACTTTGCTTACTGTCCCAATGTATTTGCAATTTGGTGGTGGATGGAATGACCCTTAAATATATGTTTGCCTGTAAAGACACAGTATGTAAGGTACTTAAAGTCTTTTGCAAAGAAAAAATATTGTATAAACATGAGATATTATTATATAAATTATTTTACTGCTATTAAGTATAAAAATACATTCAATATACTCACAAGGTAATCTAGACATCTTCTAGACATGTCTTCTAGACATCTTTCCAACCCTTATCCAGTATGCTGGTATGCTGGTCATTTTATCACAGTATATCTGAGCAACTTGTAAGTTTTTCTTCACTGATACATTATTTCTATATAGGTAATGTAGAAGGTCCATTTTGATTTGCTTTCCTTTCACCCATCACTTTTTGGTGCTTCAGACAAAGTCTTACTGATGTTTTACCTCAGATCACCTGCGTAGGTCTTTGTGTCTCTTCTTTTCTTTTTATCGCCCCCCCAAAAAAAGAGGCGGGGGGGGGGGGGGGGAAGAGAATTTGGAACACCTTTCAGCAGGGCAAGCTATATTATTTTCTGTTTGAATGGCATACTTTTATTTTGTGAGATTGGAAGTCCACCATGGATCATGAAATGCTTTCCCTAGTGCTTCTGTTGCCTTTGTTTTCATGGCTGAGAGGATCTGGAACTATTCAGTAAAGATACTCTGTTCAGATCAGCTTGCTTGCAATGGTTTGAATTCCTGTGTACCTAAAAGGGCAGACAAATACCAGCCTTCCATCAACTTCAGTCTGGACTTAGAAAGTATGAATGGCTTGATTAGTGATTAATTTGGGAAAACAATTTGTGGCACCTCCAGAAATCCCTGTATCTTCTTGCACGGACATACCAGAAAACTAGACTCTCTAGCTTCTTATTTAGAAACATTTCCTTCCTCCTCTGAGACTGAGGTTAGATTTGCCACCAAAGCTTATGCTCCTCCGGCTTTTTTTGTGTACCTCCAGAAAAGTACCTTGAACTTTTTTTTCATTTTATGTGAAGTATTTCTTCTGTGTCTCTCATGCAATCAGCCTCTGCAACTTTGTTTCCTTACTGTCTTTGTTAACTGTAAAATACTAGAGAAAAATTAGCCCCCAACGCTTTCAGAATCAGCTGTTGCCAAAATTAAGACTAAATCCATGTTGTCTTTCTTTTCACGGACATCCCAGATAAAATTCAGAAAAGCCAAGAGAATGTGCTAAATCCTCTAGGAATGTTGATTGTGCATTTTTCCATTAAATAAACAAAAAAGAAAATACTTAACCAAAGCCTGTTTTTGTATTTAAAAACAAACAACAACAAAAAAAAAAAAACAACAAAAACAAATGAACAAAAACAAAACAAAAGAAAACAAAAAACAACAAAAATAAAAAAAAAAAGGCTACCTTATTTATTTCCTATTTATGTTTGTTTTGCCAACCTTAGCTGTAAGATTGTTTATTTTATTTTGGGGTTATTTAAGATTATGGTATTGTAAAATAGCATATTTTTCATTCTAAATATATTTGGTAATCTATAAACTTGACAAATTTACACTGTGTGTACATTTTGTATATCCATGTCTTTGCATGAATACTCCTAGCTAATATATATCGTATAGTTTGTATGCAAAACTAACCAGGACAGATCTACATGAGCCTTGGGAGACAGGGTTGACCTAGAAGAACAAGTTTCACAGTAGAAAGCAGTAGAAAGCTGTTCTGCCTGACTTTCTCTGAGATAATTCTTCCCCTTCTCTCTGTTAAAATTATCCTAGTGTTACCTATCTTAAATTCTAGTCAATAGAAACACTCCAGTTGATATTCTTGTGGTTTGGAATCTGTCTAGTTTCTAGATTTATCATCTGAAAAATGAGGTAATTAGAGTTAGTTGCTTGAAAAGGGAAGTTGCTGTTGTAAATCTTAATGTTCATAAAGCACTATGGGGTTGTTATGTAGGAGAAACTCCCTCAAAGAGAAGTGAAATTTTTTTTTTCATTTCATTTCCAATCAAAAAGGAGCCATTTTGGTGAATGACTCAATAACTCTTCTGTTTAAAAAAATCATTCCTTTTCCATCTCAAGTGGTAGAGTTTTAGATGATAATAGGACCATTCCAGGTGACAGAAACAATCAGAATTTGAATTTTATATTTTGCATTTAAGATTCAAGATGCGCTGCAATGCATGATAAGAATGTTCTTAGCTTGCATAAATCTGTAGCTCCAGAGTTAGAAAATAGCCCTTCTTTTTACCTTTTTAGGAAAATAAAACTTGAAATGAAATTATGTCATTGTTGTGGTTTGACCTGGCAGGCAGCTAAGCACCACACAGCTGTTCGCTCCCCCCTGCTACACACACAGTGGGATCGGGGAGAGAACTGGGAAGGAAAAAAGTAAAAAGCTCGTGGGTTGAGATAAAGACAGTGTAATAGGACAGAAAAGGAAGGAAGATAATAATAATATTGATAATAATAATAATAATAGAATGTACAAAACAAATGATGCACAATGGAATTGCTCACCACCTGCTGACTGATGCCCAGCCCGTCCCCGAGCAGCAGGTACCCCCCCACACTCCCCCCCCCGGCTAGCCACCCCATATTAATTGTTCAGCATGACGTCATATGGTATGGAATATCTCTTTGGCCAGTTTGGGTCAGCTGTCCTGGTTCTGTCCCCTCCCAGCTCCTTGTGCACCCGCAGCCGCCTCACTGGCAGGGCGGTATGAGAAGCTGAAAAGTCCTTGGCTCTCTGTAAGCCCTGCTCAGCAACTAATAAAACATCAGTGTGTTATCAGCATCATTCTCATCCTGAATTCAAAACACAGCACCATACCAGCTACTAGGAGGAAAATTAACTCTAGCCCAGGTGAAACCAGGACAGTCATTTAGATTAGAGACCGGTTATGAAACAGTGCAGTAAAGTGGTGAACATGCTTGGCAAATTCCACCATAAAGTCAGACGGTTTTGCACCCATCTTTTCCGTGCATTCTGAGCTCCCTTCTCCTGGGGGCTCTCTCTTAGGGGACATGCACGAAGCATCACTACATATTTATGTTTCGTCTCTTTAACCAAATTTATTTGGCAGCAGGAAATTATCTTCTTAAAGTAGTCAGCCTGGTCAGATTTGAAGGATTTACATAAAACTCAGAAAGAAGCTTGAACAGTTTCCACTCTGTTTTGGGCAGCTTGTTAATTATCTTTCTCCATCTAGTCATTTGTATAACTTTGCAGCTGTTGTACTTCGATTTTCCTCTGTCATTTCTCCAGCTTTGTAAATATTTTCCATATGTCTAAACTTTCACTTCAGGCTAATTTTGCTCAGAAAAGTTCTTTTCCTCAAGCACGTTTGTATAATGAAAGCACCAGGTAAAGCTAATGCTTTACCTATGTTCATCTCTTCTTCTTTTTAGCCTTCTACTGGAAAAATAAAACAGCTACTCTCATTTAGAAACACGCCTTAAGAATACAAGTAGATATTAGACCAAAATTTGAAGGTTGTTTGGGTGCAGTTGAGAGTATTATTTGGTAGATCATAATAAGATATCTTCAATCCTAGTGGAAATAGATTGTTCCAGTTCAAGGAGAGACATTTAATCTCCTAGGATTGATGACTTTTCACAATAATATAGACATTTCATGGAAATGAGAGAGCACCTTGTATTGGAAATGAAGTTGTTGTCAGTAGAGATATGGGATGAAAAGGAAGAAAAGCTAGAGAAGGTTTCTTCTAATTAGTACTTTTATGGGTTCTAAACATGTGTAGGAATGACATCAGTATCTGAATACATTTTCATTTCTTATTATGACATTAGAGAATATAAATTATTGGTTTTCTGAGCAACACATGATTGTTCTCAACCTCCCTATGTGAGTAGAATTTCACTGTTATTTATATTTACTTTTGTAATGGAGTTCATATTACATTTGATACAATTGTCCTTTTTTTTTTTTAATGTCAAATGGCATGATTCCTAAATAAAAGAGAAATAGTCCTTGATCCACTTAAAAATAAAATCAGTTATAAAAATAGCCTGTCACACTGACAGAATTGGCCAAAAAGATATGCTTGTGCTTGATCACTTTTCATAGTAATTACTTTTTCCTTCAGTGGCATATTTTATTCATCACCATTTGGAAGAATGATGAAAAGCATGTAAGGGAAGAAGTTTTAGCAAAGTCCCGTGTGGTCTGAAGATGACTGACTTCTCCGTAGGTATTACCCTGCTCATGTGGATTAGTAAAATGAGTTTGTAGTCACCTGTTTCACCCCATGTGATTTCTTCTTTCTTCAAATATTGACCTTCTTGTCCTCATCTCAGCAGCAGTCCACATTAAAGCATTTCTTTGTCCCTCATGTCACCCCACATGTTTAAGGCATTCTCTGAGCCAAAGGATCTACTTTATTTCTTTATGCTCAAATCCATATTTGGATAAAAAGTTTCCTCAAATTTAGATGGTTAAATTCACTTTTGGTACTTAAACTCAAAGTGAAAGTTATCAAAAAGAGTAGTTATTTTTTTGTTGCTGATCAGGAAAGAAAACTTTCAAATAAATCTGCAGAATTTTAGTACCTGTTTTTTGATAAGTATGATAAATGAACTTATGCACAAGTTTGTATTGCTTTTAAATACTCAAAATGGTGCTACACTTTTGTTACTTTCATATTTTGAGTCAATAAATTTCATTAGGAAGTCAAGATAGAAATTACAGAAAAAGTTATAAGAAGCAAGAGAGATTGTAAACTAGACACTTACGGAAAATACATTTTCTCTCTCCTTTTTTTTTTTTTTTTTTAAATTGGTTCTGTCACCAAGGATAACATTTATATCTGATCAGAATCTAAGCTTTTTTTATAGGTCAAGAATTCTTCTTTATATCGTATTTAGGCATGCCACATTTTGCTTTTAACCTGAAACTTTTCCAGATGAAGTCTTCTGATGTTTTCTCTCTTCCTCTTCATCTTCCCTTTTTATTACCTAGTTGTATAACAATCATTTTTACTCAAATTGAAAATATATTATATATGAGAAATCTAATTATTACAAGACATCCTTTTATGATATCTGGAATACTACAGATGGTATTCCTTTCATTTATTTTTATAAGACTAAAAAGCAGGTGTTTATTTCACCTAGAATCCATTTTATAATCAATTATAAAGAGAGAAACACATTCAGTGAGTAATTTATCTTACCTTCACATGATTAGGATGAATAACTGTTCAATAGTACAACCCTGTCTTCACTTATTGCTTGGACTGTTTTTTGTTTTATGTAAAACAATTTGACTACCACTGAGAAATCAGCTACTGATAAACACAGCAACCACGGTTACTCAAATTCACCATTTTACAAATGAAAAAATGAAAAAACAGAGCTACATTTCCTGTTATTTTTGTGTGTGTGACAACTCTTTAAATCCTATTTATTTATTTATAGAAAATAACAACATGAATTCTGAGTTGTTTGCAATAAGGTTTGAAAACACTTTCCCTGTTTGTTATATTTTGAATCAACGGAATATTCTAATAATGGATATCTTCAGCTTGCTCTTTTTTCTCAAGCAACAAAATTTCTTTTTCTTTTTTTTTTTTTTTTTCCAGACTACCTTGTCCTTCTCATACAAAGAAGAAAAAAAAAATCAAGTTCAATGTTTTGAGTGTTTTGTTATGGATAATATGTCTACACTTTGAGATTGGAAGAGCTTAGGAAAGATGAGCGAAATGCTATGCACACCTGTTTTTTATAAATATGTATAATGTTTAACCTTGAGATATGTGTTACCAATCAGAAGTCTTCTACTGAAGCTGATAATGTATAAAGCAGTAGTTTTAGGAATGACATTTACACAGTTTTCTTGATAAACACTAAAAAATAATGTACTTACCTGAATAAAACTTTTGGAGACTCAGTAATGACAGTGAGGAGGACATCATGATTTGTTCAAATGATTTAGAGAGAAATGTTTTATGCAAGACATCTGTACACAAGCAAGAAGACTGGAGGCTGTTGGTGGGATTACAATTAAATGTGTGTTTCACAGAATCACAGAATCACAGAATCACAGAATCACAGAATATCCCGAGCTGGAAGGGACCCATAAGGATCATCGAGTCCAACTCCTGGCACTGCACAGGTCTACCCAAAATTTTAGACCATGTGACTAAGTGCACAGTCCAAACGCCTCTTAAATTCAGACAGGCTTGGTGCAGTGACTACTTCACTGGGGAACCTGTTCCAGTGTGCAACCACCCTCTCAGTGAAGAACCTCTTCCTGATGTCTAGCCTAAACCTCCCCTGCCTCAGCTTGACACCATTGCCGCGGGTTCTATCACTGGTGATTAAGGAGAATAGGTCGGCGCCTGGCCCTCCACTCCCCCTCGCAAGGAAGTTGTAGACTGCGATGGGGTCTCCCCTCAGCCTCCTCTTCTCCAGGCTGAACAGGCCAAGTGACCTCAGCCGCTCCTCATACGTCTTCCCCTCTAGGCCCTTCACCATCTTCGTCGCCCTCCTCTGGACACTCTCCAGCAGTTTTACATCCTTTTTGTACTGTGGTGCCCAGAACTGCACACAGTACTCAAGGTGAGGCCGCACCAGCGCAGAGTAGAGCGGGACAATCACTTCCCTCGACCGGCTAGCAATGCCGTGCTTGATGCACCCCAGGATACGGTTGGCCCTCCTGGCTGCCAGGGCACACTGCTGGCTCATATTCAACTTGCTGTCAACCACAACCCCCAGATCCCTCTCTGCGGGGCTGCTCTCCAGCGTCTCATTGCCCAGTCTGTACGTATAGCCAGGGTTGCCCCGTCCCAGGTGCAGGACGCGGCACTTGCTCTTATTAAACTTCATGCGGTTGGTGATTGCCCAGCTCTCCAATCTGTCCAGATCTCTCTGCAAGGCCTTTCCACCCTCAGCCGAGTCTACAACTCCTCCCAGTTTGGTGTCATCGGCAAATTTGCTCAAAACTCCTTCTAGTCCAACATCCAAGTCGTTTATAAAAACATTGAAGAGGACTGGCCCTAAAATGGAGCCTTGAGGGACCCCACTAGTGACCATCCGCCAGCCTGATGTGGCCCCATTTACCACAACCCTTTGAGCCCTGCCCGTCAGCCAATTGCTCACCCATCGTATGATGTTTTTGTCTAGCTGGATCCTATGGGAAACTGTATCAAAAGCTTTGCTGAAGTCCAAAAAGATCACATCAGCTGGTTTCCCTTGATCGACTAGATGGGTGATCTTATCATAAAAAGAAATCAAATTTGTTAGGCAGGACCTACCCCCCATGAACCCATGTTGGCTGGGACCAATGACTGCATTGTCCCCCAGGTGCGCTTCAATAACTCCCAGGATAATCTTCTCCATCATTTTACCAGGCACTGACATGAGACTGACAGGCCTGTAATTGCTAGGATCTTCTTTCTTGCCCTTCTTGAAAATTGGCACAACATTTGCCACCTTCCAGTCCACTGGGACCTCTCCAGATTCCCAAGACCGTTGAAAAATAATTGAGAGGTCTCGTGATGACGTCAGCCAGCTCTTTAAGCACCCTGGGATGAATCCCATCCGGACCCATGGACTTGTATGGATCCAGATGGAGCAGCAAATCCCTCACAAGTTCAGGGTTGGTTGGGAGTTTATCATTTACTTATCATCATTTGTTTATATCTTTCTAATTTTTCTCAGGTAGAAGGAAGCATAGCTTCAGCCTTTGGCTTTACTGCTGTGTAACTAAATATCAATCATAATACAATGTTAGCCAAAACAATTTTTGTATGTAAGACTGAGGCTGAATTTCCACAGCCAAAGGTCTCTGGACTAAATCCAGTCCAGTACTAAGGAGAAAAATGCCCAAAAAATAAACATTGTTCCCTGAAGGAGAGTAGTTCTCCCCCCAGGCAATACCACATGGAGAAAAAATACTAGAATTTCAGCAATGCTCTGCTTCAGACAAGAAGATGGCTAGTGCAGGTTAGCCTAAGAGATCTTCTAAAAGAAGATCTCAAAGATTCCTTAAGATAGAAAGCAAGTTCGAAACATCATTTTTCTCTGAGCTGAGCCTGACAAATATCTCTGTATACAAATCTGTATTTGTATTTGTATAGCTGTGTTCTGTGGGATGACTAAGAAGAAGTCTGCATGTGTCTGAGTCCGAATTTTGCAGCTGGTTCTAATATGGAGGAAGAGCCAATCGTTAGTTCCCTCCAATCTAAACATCTGGAGAGTTTAAATCTGATCCTAGAACATGCCTGTTGGTACGTTAGTAGATCAATCCTAGTCACTGAGCTGATACCAGAAACTACAGCCATTAATCTGACTGATGGATTCTTCTGAAGTAGAGTTTTCCTCCAGCCAAGCCACTTACAGACTATGAACAGTGCTTGTGAAACATAGCCATGATATGATGTTATGGATGCTACAGTTGTTCTTCACTTAACACCTTTATTTAGCATAGCACACATTAGTGTATTAGGTCCCATTTATGGTAGTTTATCTTGATCCTCTTTGAGTGCCAAAATATGTCTTCATCCTCTCTAAGCACCCCACCTGGTATGGGATTACTTCTTTTCTCAGTGGGATGTGGGGGTTACTTCTCTCTGAACACATGTACTGTTTTGTATCTTGGTTACCTTTGTGTTCTACTTATCCAATCTCCCTCTTTTTATATGATGGATGCTTGGATCTGTTCCTCTGACTCCTATCTGCCACAGGTTCCTCAAGGCATATGTGAGCCCCTGAGCCAATCACTATTAATCACTAGGTAAGAAAAAAAAAAAAAACAACAACAAAATTAGCATATTGGCTATTTGCTAAAAATCTGTGGAAGTACAATCTACAGAACTACTTAGTGAATTTTAGTGAATGGGTTAGAAATGGTTTTCCATGACAGTGTAACTAGGACAGGCTCTTTTGGATAAGAAATAAGTAAGACTTAGTTACTCCAGACAAGTATTTTTTCAGAGTACTAGGCCAGCCAGTCAAACACAATCAGGTTTAATAAATCAGCAGGGGGTATTCTGATGATGGTGTTTTGCCCTGCAACTAGGCTGCCAGAAGGTGAGGAAAGGCAAAGGACAGAATAAGAAATCCCACCGATAACCTTAAGAGCTGCTGTGTTTCCCCAGTTCCCCTAATCCCAAATCCTCAAGTGTGTGTCATCCATACTCCTGAACAAACAAGCCCCTGAAATCCTTCCCAACATTTCTGTTTCAGCAGGGGAGCATTTGATCAGCCATGCCCACCATTGGCTCTGTCTGTAGTAACTACATTCTCTCTGGGCCAGTTCAGTGAACAGAGAATGCTCTGAGGTCCATTAGTGCCTTGCTGATCAAAGGTGAAAGGGTATCTGAAAATAAGCACACACTCTCTCTAAAAGGAAATTGTTTCCCTAGGATAATGTTATGGCTTAGAAGAGATATAAATGATGAACACTTCCAATAATCCCCTTTTGTCATAGGCCTGCAGTGTGGACCTCTCCTTTCATTCTTGAGAAGAAAGATCAAAGAATCAAAGAAATAATAGAGATTATAATTATAAAATGTAACAAGAAACATTTATCTGTATCTTATTTTGAAATGACAATTTCTCTCTAAATGTGCTCCACTTAGGATAGGATTGTCCCTTTGTATCAGCAGAGATTTAAGACAATCTCCTGCATTTCTGTAAAGAAATCGACAATTCAAAATTATTGAATTCCTCAAATTAGGAGAAATATTTCTGTCATACAGAACAACTGAAACAGTGCTTGATAAAGAGCAAACAAATTAGGTACTCTGATTTGTTTTTTCTCGTGGAGGCATCTGATTCAACTACGAAGTGAAAAGCTTAAAACATAAAATGAGCATTATTATTTTATAGTATTAAACAGCAACCTTACTGAAATAGGCATAATTTCATAAATGAGTCTAAAAAGTGCTCAGAAAATTTACAGAATTCATTATTTATGTGGATCTATAGTTTTGTTAATTTTTTTTTTTTTGTCTGTTTTGGATTAAATATACAAACATTATAGAACAAACCCACTATCTACATTTGACTCATAAGACTTAGTTTCTAGGAGATCCTAGAGCAATTACAAATTTCAATCCATCTCTTAGGGTGTTTGGATGATCCTATGGTATTCAGAGTGTTTATATAACACTGTCATCATGCACGGCACGAGTAAGAGTAGAGATCCAGTATTTAAATAAGGCTAATGCTGTTGCTTTGCTGTTCATTTTCCTGCATTCATCTCAGCATTAAGAATTAATTAAATCTCTAAGTGACTCAAGAACCATGGACTACAGAGACTATTTTATCATGTTATAGCATGTATTACAAACACTTTTCCTTTCTGAATGCACATTTCCTGAAAGGAAGGTGAATGCTGTCAGAGCTAAGTGCACTCAGATGAATATAGCAACTATAAAGGTGAGGAAATAATGCCTCATATTAAAGACATGTTTAGTTCAGCCAGCTCCAGTGTGTACTTCCCACTCACACTCACAGGTCCACCTCTGGACCTGTTGTCCCAGTTCTACTAGCACAGAATATTCTTTACTCCAAGGTTGTTCTGAGTGCAGGATCCCATTCAGGCTTTTCCATGCAATTCTGCCTTTGATTGTGACCCCATGAAATGGTCCTAGAATCTGTGATTTAGTTTCCTGTCAACATGCTTTGAAGGATCAAATTTTGCTTATATGTGAAGTGATCCTTGAAGAGCAAGCTTTAAGAAATACGTGCATCTTCACACAGTAAAAGGGATAAAATTCAAAATTCTAAATGACTGGAGAATTGCAAATCCTCAAATAGTGGTGAAATGTACAGAGACAGTTGAGCTGGCAGATGTCTGTTTGAATGCCATTGAGGGTTTTTATTAAGAAAATGTGAACCAAATAATATAAAAACAAAAATAAGTAAACTTGTATTCCAACTCTAAAGGAATCAGAACCAAATTATTCTGAGCTTTAATTACATTTAATTATTTATTTAAGAAAGATGCCTTTATATTGCAATAGACTCTAAATTGTAATTATTACAGTATTTTATTTTATTTGTTTCTGAATGACATAGCGGCTTGTATGGTCTATATACAGACATCATATTCTTGACCATTTCCTACAAGTCAGGGTATGCTCTGTGTATCTGCTGGGGATGCTTGCTTTGTGTTCCAGTCATTAAACATAAACTCAGGAATATCCAACAGAATCACAGAATCATTTTGGTTGGAAGAGACCTTCAAGATCACCTAGTCCAACCTATGACCTAACACTAACAAGTCCTCCACTAAACCATGTCACTAAGCTCTACATCTAAACGTCTTTTAAATATCTCCAGGGATGGTGACTCAACCACCTCCCTGGGCAGCCTGTTCCAATGTCTAACAACCCTTTCAGTAATGAAATTTTTCCTAATATCCAACCTAAACCTCCCCTGGCGCAACTTTAGCCCATTCCCCCTCGTCAACAACAACAAGTGGGGGTGTAACATGAGGTGTAACTACAAGAAAGGAATGTGTGCATGTGCATTATGAATTATTGCACAGAATCACAGATTGTTTGAGATCAGAAAGGAACTCTGGAGATTATCTAGTCTAAGCCCTCATTCAGATAAGGATCATCTAGATCAGGTTGCTCAGGGCCATATCCAATAGGGTTTTTTTTATCTACAAGGATGGAGACTATCTCTGGGTAGCCTGTTCCAGTGTTTGATCACACTCTCAGTAAAACAAAAATATTTTTATGTGGAATGGAATTTCCTGTATTTCAAGTTGTGCCCATTGTCTTCTGTTGTTTCTCTGGGCACCACTGAAAAGTCTGAGCTTGTCTTCCTTAATCCCACCTGACAGTTATTTGTACAGATAAGATCCACCCTGAGCCACCTCTTTTCCAAGCTAAACAATCTCAGCTCTCTCAGTCTCTTCATATTAGAGATGATCCAATCCCTTAACCACCTTCACGACACTTTAATGGATTAACTCCAATATGTCCACCTCTATCTTGTACTGGGGAGTCTAGAATTGGGCAAATCATTCTAGGTATTCACTGCTCACCAGTGCTGATTAGAGAGGAAAGATGACCTCCCTCAAACAGTCTACAACTTCCTCATTAGGGGGAATGGAGGGAAATGTGCTGATTTCCTGGCTTGGATTTGACACTGAAAAGAGGGTTCCCACTTTCTGATTTGGTGACATGAGCACATACTGCATGTACACATACACACATACAGAGAGTTGCCTGCTTAGAAACAAAAATCAATAAACTCCTCTCTTTTTCCCTTTTCCACTTAACTCTTTCAGAGACAAGAGTCTGGGAGTTTCTGTTGTTTTCATTATGAAAAAAATGCATTAACATCTTTTAGATTATTTCCCAGTGTCACCAAGGACATTTTGTCATTTTTTAACCTCCAAAATACATACTGTTTAATGTTGACTAGGTGAGGTTGGAATACCTTCTTCTCAGTTTGTAATGTCCTTAATTTGCACACCTGGAATAATCTGTTTTCACACACCTTGCTCTTTCAGTGGAATTCTATCTCCTGGAAAAAGCAAAAGTTTAATGCTTGTGAGAATTTCTTCAATCTTGTCTTTGTGATAGTAAAGACAGCACTCTTTGTGTGAACATATACTTCAGTAGACAAATTTCCTCAGAATATTTCTTTGTAAAAAGATTTTTTCTCCCTAATTTACAATTACATAAGAGATCTAGGAGAATTGAAATCATTTGGCTTAAGACATGCAGTAAACCAGGAAGTGGAGTATTTTTCCTCACATGATTTGTAATAAAAAAAAAATATATCCTTTTCAGTCAAGTTTTTTTTCTGGGAAATGAACTAATTTACACAGTGTTTTCACTTGTAAAAATTGGAAGCAATCAAAAGCTGTCAAAACATATTGCTTCTATATTTTTTTTAAATGAAGTATACTAACAGGTTCAACATGACTTTTGCTTCAAAATATCAGCTAATTAAAATAATGATAATAAAAATGAAATAAGAATAAGATGTTTTTATTGACACAAATTGATCCTTTCTCTAAATTTCAGTTCATGAAAATTTTAAGATTTTTGACCTCTTCACCAGAGTAGGATTAGCATTATTATTTGTCAGAGTCAGCAAATTCTCTTTTGGAATGAGATTTATTATTACCGTTTTTAACTATCATTTTGTACTGCTGTGGTAAGTTCAACCAACTACAGTCTCAGTTGAGAAGATCCAAAGTTTTAAGAGCTACACAAATGAAGTGAAATAAAAGTAGAAACAAAATAAATTATTAATAACATTTTTTAATTGCGTGCTGTATATCAAGCAAGAAAGTATTTAGAAAAATATCTGTCTCTAAACAAAGGAATCAGAAAAATACAGCTTACCAGTAAGAAGTAAGTTTAAAAATGTATTTCATAAAATGTGTTCAGTACAGAGCCTTGAAACATGTATATTCAGCTTCATTACCTAGACCATTATGACACAGTTTCTTCATTGTTTCTGGCTTGGTTTCCCAATTGTAACTTAAATACACTAACTACCATATAACTTAGTTATCCTTTCACTAACCAAAGAAAAGTAACTAAAGTAGACTGACAATGAGCAGAGCTATCAAGTCACTGTATCTATAATGAGTTGAAAATGTATTTTGAATTGTAAATGATGGCTTTATTAACATTATTTTAGTCATAAGGCACTGCCAATATATTTGACACTTTAGCCAATGATATAAAGTGTACAAAATAAAAAAGTCTATCTCACAAAGCGCATGCAGTCTAATTTTAGACACTGAAAAATTGTTGCAGGAATTTTAGTCAAGGAAAAAGAATCCATTTTCTTTTACAGTTTAAGACATTGAGTCCACTAATGTTCTTTTTTTCCTCTTTTTGCTTAAATGTTATGACTAGCTGGGGAATTAGCATTAGAAATTGCTGTGAATCTAACTATGCTATTTCATCACTAAGAGGAAAATAATAACCCACCATCTTGAAGCTGTCTGTTCAAAAGTATCACGTAATTCCTTTTTCTTTTGTAGAACTTTTTATTTATTTTTAGCTTAGCATATTTATAACTGTTACATGGAACCTAGTTCCAAAAACACTTTTATGTGTGAGAAAGTTAATAACAATTTTCTTATCATTTTTCTGTCCACAGCATAGTCTTTCCTTTCCTTTTTATACTTGACCACTTTGCCAAAGCCATATTGATATCTATGGCTGATTCTCCCTCAGAATATCCAGAACCTTTTGTTTCTTCCTCCCAGATCCTTTCTCACAACTTCTTCTTTTATATTATATTCACTTTTTTTTTTTTTCCAGAACCTGAAGGAATGCTGTTATCAGATCATCTTCCTTGTTGATCACTCAGATCACATCATTTCCCTCTTTAGATTCTCCTCTTTAGATTTTTTTACTGATTCTGTATGCCCACCACATCAAATTCTAGCTCTAATTCTTGCTCTGTGCAGCCACCAACCTTTGTTCCAACTTCTGCCCCATTTTTTTGTACCTTCCCCACAGAATTCATACGTGATGCTTGGTTCATAATCCACTTATGCAAAGATCTCTGTGGACGACCTGAGTTTTATATTCCTGAGACCTTTCATTAATGTTCTTTTTCTTGAAAATGATGAAGTCTTTCAAAAAGAACCACCTCTCCACAAAGTGTGGAGTGAAAGCTGTGAATCACTATGCTGTGAAAAACAACACAGTCACACTTTGCTTGTCCTATTCCTGAAACTTTACCTCCATATCTTTGCCTCTGGGGGAAGAAAATGGAACAATTTCCTCAGTGTGTTTGAGAATTAGGACCAATACTTGTGAAGAATTGACATGGCTTTTTTTCAGATGGTGAAAGACTTTGAGGTTTGATGACAATTCAAAATCCAATGTGGGTTCCAGTGAGGAGATAAAAGACCTCACTTCTCTGTGGTGATAAACAAAAAACCTCTAATTCAGGTTACACTGCTGTGGTTTTATGATTCCTTCCTCTATTTTGATGGGCACAATATCAATCACTAGGAATGCTCCTTACCAAAGTAAGCTGTCAGGATTTGCTTGATACAGATTTTAAAGTCTTAACCATAAATAAATGGGATTTTTACTAGCGGCTATCCTGGCATGTTTTTTGAGTGGGTATCCTGTTGCTTATGCATTTCTTGTTTGCTTATAATTGGTGAAATTACGTGTGTATTTATCTTCTGGAGAAAAAAATAAATGTTGTTTCCATTAATTTATGAAAAGTGTATCTGTGAGATAAGCGCAAAATGTTAAAGATAAAAAAAAATTGTGAAGACATATTCTTGGTTTCCAGGAGAAAATACCTAAAGTTCATTTCCTAGGCAGCTTGTGGTTTCATAGGGTAAAGAAAAGAAAAAGAAAGAAATGACTAGAAAAAGAAAAATATACAGGGAAAGAAAAAGTTCTTGTTCAGGAATAGAAGACAAAAACAGCTGGACTTTCTAATGAAACAGGTTATATTATTTATCCTTGTTTTTACATCAAACTAATGACACAAGTTTGTTAATTTTGCTGTTTTAAGTCAACTTGGTCTACCAAAAAATGAAGATATTCTAATACCACTGGAAATTCTTTTGTCACTGTAACTGCCTGGCTTGGCATTGTCTGTAATATAAAGTCTGTTCTTGCGAAGATTTCTGTTCTAAAGAGTTTGGATGTGTCTGGACTTCTCCACTTCTGTGAGATAACTTCTTAACCAGTTCTTGCATATACCTAACACTTAATATTTACTTAACTCACCAGGTTTCTTTGAAACACAACTAAAAATATCAAGCAGCTTTGCTTCTGTCTTTGTAGAGAAGTTGTGAGAGTACATTTTGCTTCTGAACATCTTCTTAAGGGATTAATATTAATATTTGATAATGCAAAATATATTAAACAAAAGTTATGTGTGCCCAGCTTTAAAGAATAAGCCAGAATGACTGAGTATGGAATTCAAGATGCTTTTCAACATATGTTTCAACATCTCATAACTTATTACTTTCAGAACAATTCACCTTACTCTGTTTCCACCATAAAGAGGGTAACAAAATGAAAATATATAAATAATTTATCTTTCAAGATTTTCAGATGTAAACCTTGAAACATCTGTGCATTTGTGGTTTAACTTGCAGTTTCAAAGCAAATTTGTTCATGAAATGTATACCGTTTTGCTTTTACTTTATTCTTATGTGCGCAGGTATGTATTTAAACATGCATATTTTTGGAGTAAGATATTCTTCTATAAGAAAACATGTAAAGGAACTTTGTACAGATTATTTAAAGCACAAAACAAGAGAGGAAAGAGATATCTCAATACAGAAATTAGTCCTACCTATTACTGAGCAAACACAATAATTCTTTTTAATTTCTTTGAATGTTAAGTGCATATATCCTTCCTGTATTGATAATTTACAATATTTTTGTCAATAAAATTACACTCCAAAACCTAAAGAACATATACAGCAACAGTAGGTATTGGAAAAAATTTGCTGGAAGAAGTTTGTGAAGAAAAGTATAGTAGATCAACAGAAAAAACAGTCTAAATTATTCACATTCTGTTAGGACAGAATAGTATACTGTGTTGTGAGCAGCACAACTTGAACTTTAAGTACTCTCACATGAAATACTTGGGAAAATCTTTACAGTTGGAACTGTTAGTAAAAATTATTTTGTATATCCTTTAAATAATGAAAGTTGAATAATAAAAATGTATGAGATCTTTTCTTTTTTCTCTTCATTTTGGAACTGCTTTAACTTTTTTCTCTTCCAAATTGGAAGAAAATGCTAAATCTAAAATCAAAATCTCTTGTACGATCATGAAACAGTGAAGGCAAAAAAACAAAGGAAAATCATCACAGAATTTTTCAGCCTTAACTTAATTTCATTTTGATTTCTTTCCTGACACAAACAGCAGCTGAAAAGGATAATGTTTTAAAAATTAATTTGTTTGATAAATCTGTATTTTCTAGTAAGAAAGAAAACAGGAAAATTTCTGAGAACTTGTACCGATTTTTGAGATAATTGTCACTCTCCTGCTGGAGACTCTTCCAGTTTTAAAATATTTATTATTAAAATGTTGTTCTTTGTTCATTTTAGTTCCACTTCTCTTAACTTTCCCCCATTCTCAGAGTGTTCTAAAAACTAATCATTCTTTGAGGTGTTCAGCCCCTTTTACTGTGAGTCTGCTGTAGTCAAAGATGATAGTGCTGTGGTAGGAATATGGAAATTGAGATCTCTGCCCTTCAGGTGAGGTAGAATATGTGTTTACACATAAATGACTTCATCCTTGCAAAATTCTTAGTGTCACCTGACGGTACCTCTGCTGCACATCATTCAATTGTCGTATCCATATAACACTATTTTAAGCACAAATATTTTATACTTTTAGAACCGTGTATAAATATATACCTTTATCCTGGTGAGATTCCACTGTCTTTGTTCTTGCCTCATACATTGGAAAAAATCCATATTTTCTTGCACCTATAATACTCTTTACTGTAAAGACCCTTGTGCCCACATAACTTTGCTTATTTATGATTTATGTGGCAACAGTTGAACAGAAAGCAGATAACTGGCTGAAATACTCCACCTTCTTTGTGGCCTCAGGTTGTGCACTAATCTCTTCGTTCAGATGGGATATTATGATTTTTGTGGTGGATTAAAATGGACGCAATGCTAAAGAAAATATATTATCATTATTACATAACTTGGAACAAGGAAAGAAATCTATACCCTCTGTCAGTTGAATAAATGTCCTTACTTTATAGAGGTGATTGACTCTCATCTTTATATTTGTATCCAGAGTTCAATTTTTTCTTTGATAGAACACCCTGGTATATACTGTACTGAGTATACCAGTAGATCTTTAATTTAATATGCAGCAAATTCTTGCTGGCAGATATTGATTTTAAAGGCATATCATAGCAGCACATTCCAGCAGAAGATCATTTCAGCCTGATAGTAATCATCTGAGAGAACTGGACTTCCACTGCATACTAAAGTTTCACATTGGTGATTGTTGGGAGGCTGAGGTAGAAAGTGAGATTTTTAACCAAAAAGAATCAACATTTCTTTTTATTTATATTTCCATTTATTTTATCTTAAGTGCAAACAGTGGGAAGCTTTGAATGTACAATTAACATCTGTGCATTCTTTCTTAACAAAACATGGTCAAAATAGAATCAGAGGTTTGCTTAAAGTGATTACCTGGTGCACCTGAACAAATTCCCTTGCATGCTATATCATTCACCAGTCTAGGAGTTTTGTATTCATACAGCACATAGGTGTTTTGACTGCATATGCTCAATCTGGTGCTGTGATTTCTATGTAATTCACCAACTCTGCTCCAATCCTGCCTCTTACACAGGAGAATGTCCAACCAGATTAAGTCATGGCTGTATCTGAAGTGTATATGCTTTAGTGTCCATCTGGGACCTGTCTGTGGTTAATATTGTGGTATACATACAATTTTATTCCTTCTGAATATTTTATATCCTTGAAGTGTTGCATGTTTGCAACATGAGCTTGTGTTTTCCTCCAAGCAATTATTTGTCTTTTACACAATCTTTCTAAGTGCATTACTCAATTCTAAGTGCATATTCAATTGTAGTTATTCATGGACCATATAGCCAGCTTCTGGAATGTAAAAATAATCTAGTATTTTACCATTACAAAGCAGGATACACAGCAAGCCTCATGCACTGTTATTAATAATCACAAGCTTCAGTTAACAGAATGTAAGAATATTTTTGTATCATTTTATTCCTCTTCTGGAAATCTTTTTAGACGTCTCTGTATATTCTGAAATGTATCCTTCCTTTCACTCACTGTATTTATCACTTCCTTTCAGTCTGTATGCCTGTTCCTTTAATCAGAGCTCCAATGAAATACTACCCATTTTCTAGTATAAGTACACTTGTTACTATAAATGAAAATCCAAGTCAAGGATGTAAATATGGAGCACATAACTCAGTAAAGACCAATGGATTTGGATTATGTGTTTTCTTCCTCTTTCAAATAACATGTAATATGTAAACCAGCACTGGAGATGCATGTATGATTTAAAAGCAAGAGAGGAAATGAAGACTTGCATGTATTCTGTTGTCTCATAGGTGGGATTTAAGCAGGCACTCAGTTCTGAGAAGAAATAACAATGGGTACAAAGTTTGATCCTTTTCATTTCTCTCTAATATTTGAATCTCATGGCTCTTCCTCTAGACTTAACCACAGTGGCAGCACTATCTTTTTCATTTGATAACTCCCCTAAGAACTACAGAATAGTCTTCAAAGAAGTTTATGGAACTTCATATAATGAATCTGTCAATTTCACTGCTTTTTTAACATATTTGATGGGAAAGGAATAAAGAAAGCTTACTCAGATTACTCAAAAATGACATCCATCATATTTTAAAATTTATCCTTTTTTTTTTTTTTTAATTTTTTGAATACAGGGAAGTTGCTCCTGAAAAACACTTGGGTACTTTGAAGCCTGTGTATTTTTTTTCTAGCCTGATTTTGGTGTTATTTTATCAATTTCTGGCAAAATGATGTGATGTTTTACCATCACATATCTATGAAACTGTTTGATCAAACCCTCCTCTTTCCACTTAGTGTATAATGGCTTGCTACAAACAAAATAGTTTCTAGGGATCTGTATAGTCCATTTCTAAATCATCTAAGCAAGAGGAAGTTCCACCAGTTCTTGTAGGAGTAGTCAATAGTCCCTAACTAAAGAATATTTTTGGACATTCCTTTGCATGATGTCATTGATCTTAAGCCATGTCTAACAGTGTATCTCTCTCCAATGAGTTCGTAATCTTTTTAAGTTTATCTTGCTGATGGTCATGCAAAACATCAAGACCAGATTAATGCATCATTAAAGCTCCTGACAATGAGTATATATCCAATCCTTTGTTAACAAGCATTCAAATTTAAAGCCCCAGTTTGTCAACAAGCATTCAAATTTGCCATAACTTAACTCCTATTGTTATCTGATTAAAATCAAAGGAAATAAAGTCAACTATATTGTCAAAATTAATAAAGCTCACTCTTATAACTATGAGGTAGATCTGTCAGGCTTTTATACACACTTGAATTGCACGGTCTGCTAAAGGATAAATGCTTAATCTTATTAATTGCATTAGCAGTTCATGTGGTGGGTCTGAGATCAAATGTATGTATGTGAAAAAATTAAGAAATTTTTCAGTTTCAGAAAATACATGACTTCGTTCAGTTGTGTAACTCAGTCTCTAGTAGTTTGCAGGAGAAGTTGTTTTATAAATGCTTACTCGTATCTTTGTCATTTGAATCTCACCAGTAGTTGAAATGAAGAGCTAAGAAATTTTGGTTGTATCAGAATACTTTGCCTAATGACCACTTATATAGTCATATGGTTGACATTTTGAATCTTTTGAGGCCAAAGAAATTAAATGGACTGTATAACAAAGGGTTGTAAAAGTTATCAATGAGATGATAGTGCAAGTATCATGTTACTAGCATGGCCTGTTCTGCCTCAACTGTAGGTATTTGTAGCATCTGCACTTTTGGAACAGCAGGAAATATTTTGACAATTAGGGTAAGCAAATTGCAAAGGGAAATACGGTAATAAGTTACCAATTGAGTCCTTAAATAAAACATGCCATTTCTAATGTGGTCTTAATGCTATTCAGCCTTCCATTAGCAGAGACCTCTGCATAGCCATAGGCAAGCATCAAATATACAGTAGTTTATAACAGTAATACATACAGTGGTAAAGCAAAAACATAATTATACAATGAGAAAAGACACAAACTGAAATTTGCCTTCAGGCAAAACCTTGGTTTCTATAAGCAAATTAAAGTGCAGCCTTTACTTCAGTGATGTATGGAGAATTTATTTGCATATTTCTTCTCTTCTTTCCTTGCCTTACTTATATGATTTAGAATCAGTTACTAGTTTATCTGGTATATATAGTCATGAATTTGAACAAAGAACCTTTGTATATGCAGAAGAATTAATGATAATTGCGGTGAAAAATGTTTCTCATTTTCCAAAGAAGAACAAACTCATCTGAATGTATTGAATACACTGGGGGAAGAAAAATTTGGTCTATTTAAGCAAGAATTCTACCAATAATGGCCTATATAAACTCTATGCGGTAAAAGTGTTGCAGCATTTAAATACCTTCTCTTACATTCAAGAAAGCTAGTTAAATGGATGTTTTTTTGTTTGTTTGTTTGTTTGCTGACCAGACTGATGAGAAATATTTGGAGATTTTAGGGTTTTGTTTGTTTGTTTGTTTGTTTTTAATCATTTCTGGAGTAATTATTTGTTCATTCCTTACAAAAGTATCTAAATTTTATCCTTCAATTCCCAGCCACCTTTCTATAATGCTGATATTTGGTGTAGCCGTTAACAGTACAAACCAGTCATACAGTGCCTTATAATTGACCCTTAGACATGAACAGGTAGTGCGAAAGAGAAAAAAGAGTTTTGTTTAATGCCAATTAAATTTCAGAACCACTTGCTGAAATTGCAAACAGTCATGTCATTGTGAGGTAAAAGTGAACTGAACTTGCTTACTTCAAGCAATCCTAGGCCAGTGAACCACCAAATAGCTACATTACAGCTGCTACCATGTTGTAGAAGCTTGAGCTTGACAATCATGATGTCAAAGCTTCAATAATTCAATATCCTTTCAAGTTGCTCAGTTATAAAGCATGAGGTTTAAAAGCCTTAAAGAATTTGTATGAAAAATTCTGTATTCAGAATTAACCCATCTATCTTCTTATTCATATTTAATGCATTGTGAAATTTAATTACTTTTATTCTAGAAATACACTTGGCCCAATATATACATGGTTTTGAAAATTATATACTACTTTTTGTTATTAAATCATAAACAGTTTTCATTCTTTGCATTCAGGATGCACTGTCTGACAGTCTGTTGAATGAACAGTTTGTTGTGACTCTCCTGAATTATTAGTATCTTTTCTTCATCAAATAGGATTTATTTATTGAGTCATGGGACAGACCTTCTCTGCAAGGGCTGATCATGTTTTTTTGTTGTTGTTGTTGTTTGTTTGTTTTTTCTGAAGGCTTCCTCTATGCACAAACTATACAAATACTTAAGTCAGCTTCTTCTGCAGTAAAACAGTAATGGAAAATTTATAATAGGCCATCTTGTAGAGCATTATGTTATAACTGAGAAACAGGAAACAGAGGTGGCTAATTTGGACATTTTTTTAGGAATGGATGATTTTTTTCCATATAGCTGCAGAAATTACACAAGGAAAAAAAATGGAACAAGGACTTCGTCTGAATATGTTAATTAATATAATTAGAAATAAGTAAATAGTGAGAGGATAAAATTTTACCTGTGTTGAAAATCAGTTTTGCCTGATGTACCTCCAGGACCCATCTCTGGAAGTCATCTAGGAGGCTAAGTGGCATGCAGAGTAATTTCTCTGTAAATGGTTTAGAATACTTAGGGAACAAGGCCAACATGTAAAAGGAGTCAAAGCCCACACATGCTCCAGAGTTAATAAAATACATCCTCAACAAGCAGAAAATGACACTTTCCAACTGGCTTCACTTACAGAAGTCTTGGATTGATGAACAAGTACACATACACATAATTTATTGGAAGGTTTGGTGTTTGTCAGCTTTCTGTTAATTATCTGCAGGTTTATGGCTGAATTCTCTAGCAGATTGATGAATTGGACTTCAGCATATATTTTGTAAAATTTGATCTTCCATGGTTAGAGATAAAAGAAAAGAAGGTTGCAACTGTCAGGAAGAAAGGATGTACTGACAAATGCATTACAGCTGACTTTTCTGAGATGAATGAGAATGTATGGTTACTGATATAGTTGTTGTTATACTAGTAGTCAATGACTTTTAAACCCATATCCTGTTCTGTAACACTCCCTAAACTCAGATTTCTTGTGTGGACTATCTCATCTGTTTGATCATATGCTCCTTTTGTGACAGTAGTAGAATTCATTATATAGAAACCTATGAGATTACTAAGGAGTCAAGATGAACATAATTTCATGGTTAATTCCCTGCCCACAGCTCCAGTGATCTGGCCAGTCCGAATGGCAGTAAAGACACAGGATGGATGTGCATGAAAGGCTTGAGATTTAAGTGGTAAAAACTATTTCTGGAAATAAGATTTGAGAATGAAAAATTTGGGAACAAACTCCATTTGGCAGAAGGTGTACAACTTGTGTGCCAGTAGATTCTGAAACTTTGTGGCAGAAAGTATACCACAGGAAAAGATGTTTTAAAGACTTTTGTGTCTCCTAAGTGGGAGTAACTGAAACAGCAAGCACTTTCTGATTTGGGATTGCCCTGTGGATCACAGCTGAGCAATCCAGCCTAGCCTTATAGGAACACAGGTTTGTATCTTAGAAATAAAATCTTGCATTTCCAGAAAGCTGTTCCATCAAGCACGCTGTAGAAATAATTCAACAACAACAACAACAACAAACCAAACCTGTACTTTTTTCAATATATAGGAACTTATTTATGAGGTTATTGCTCTGAACAGGGAATGATTATTAGTTTTAAAGGAGCTGAGATTGAATTGAGTTATTGAATCCTTCTGCTGTAAAGACATCTCTTGCATTTCTGGACAATGCTCATCTAAGATCAACATTTCAATGCCCTCTGATGTCCTCTTTACTTCTCTAGTGTAATCTAGTGCAGCAAAATTCACTGAATTATTCTCTAATTACTTTTTCTTTTATAAATTTCATTTATTTACATATAAAATCATAGTTTACATATAAACACTTACCTGGATTTAAAAGTATTAACTGCAATTAGTGAATACGAACTGTGTTTCTACCTGCATGAGGTTTAGGCCCCTCTGTTCTTCAATAGCAAAGTTCATTACTACACCATAAATCATGTTATTCACAGGTAAGAATTTTCAGGTACTGTGGACCAAAGAAATGAGCATTATTTAAATCCATGCATCTTACGGAATTTTGGTAGTACCAAAGTCTGGTAAGAAAATTATGATCTGAATTAATTAATCAGGGTGTATTCACACTTTTTTGTTTGGTTATTTGTTTGGTTGGTTTGTTTGTTATTGCTTTGTTTTGTTTTGTTTTGTTTTGTTTTGTTTAACAAAGATATATAAGTAAGATGAAAGAGAGGCATGGAATTTCATATTTTTCTAATAATTCAGATCTGAACTTGGATCTACGCGTGGAATTCATCAAACAGCCTTTAGTGGCATTTGCACACTTCCACTTTCTGTTACTGTTCCATATTAGGCCTGGAGGGAGCAGGGGATGATTTTTCTTATATTTTTTTTCATATAAGATTTTTACTATAAAGCATTTGTGTCTATTTGCAACAGTTGTAAAATACCATATAAACAGAAACATCATAAAACATTCATTAAAAAAAAAAAAGTTTTCTAAAGCCAGCAAAAGAACAGACATTCCATGGCAGCTAATTGTACAAAGGTGAATTATCCCTCAGATGTGATGACGTTAAAATTTGCTGTCTTTATAATACTGTTTTATTAATAATATTATTACTTTTTTATATATATATTTATGATATCAAATTAGCAAAGCTGTATAAAAGGAAATTTGATGTCATGATATTTTCTGATTATGGGGAAGAAAGACTCAAAATTAACTGAGCTAATCCATAATGGAGGTTATGTAAACTCACTTAGAAGAAGTGATTTTACCAACTATGCTCCTTCTTACATCTGAAGAGTGATTTTGTTATGAGTCAATAGTGACCTCTGTAAAATGGCATATACTGTTTCAAGGGAGTCTCTGAAAAATGTTATACTTATCAATTATTCTGTTTCTCAGGTCTAAGCTTTATGCTGTTTATTTTCTCCTCACTGCTGAAAAATTACATGCAAAGCAGGACACTGAGTCTTAGGTTTTATTAATTTCTTCTATTTCTTCTGATGCCATAGTCAGTTTTCCATGTGCAACACTGCAACAGGCTATTGGGAAGTCTGACCCTTAAGTTTTATTCTTTTTTTTTCTCTCTCTCTCTCTCTTTTTTTTAAGGATGACTTCTTCATACTGCACTAGAAGGACTAGAACAGAGAGTTTAATTCAACATGGACTAGGGAAATCTTATAGAATTCTCTGGCTGGGGAAAAAGAAACAACAACAGCAACAACAACAACAACAAAAACAACTTATACACTACAGAACAGAAAAAGAGCATGAAGGAACAGAAATGGAAGAGGGTGAACAATAAAGAGAAATTTAGTCCATGATTAAAACATGAAAAATAGTAGCAATTTTTAACACCAAGAAGTGTAAAATGAGGCACATACTGACTTTGTTAAAATCATATTATTGGATTTCTCAGCTTACCCTGAAAAATTGGTGTCTTATTTGCATCCAAGTGAATTTTAAGATTATTTTCATCTGTTTATATAACTTTTCCAAAGACCCTTATTTTCTTGAAAAATCTCCCTCTCTTTCTATGTGGAACTGCACAGCAGCTCATTAAATTAAATCTCTGGATTGACCAGAGGGATGATCAGCAAAAGGACCTGGACTCAGTTCTGAACCATCTCCAGTGTGAAGACAACTAGAGCTAAAAGCAGGAATATCTCTTTCTCAACCTGTTTGCAAAGGAGTTTTATTGCTGTGTTATGTGGATAGTTCAGTTTTGGCAGAAATACTATAGCTATATTGACAGTTTTCATGTTTGTTCATGTGGGCAGGCTACTATTTTTCTAAGTAATTTTCGCCACTTCTGACCTATTCAACCCCTGTACTCATGTGCCAGTTGGGCTTTCATCACATGAGTGTGTCTTTTTCAGTGCATTTGAGTTGTTCTCATTGTAATGCTGGTTGTCTTCTGCTGTCATAGTTCTCTTGTTCTATTAGTAGGAATGTCATATTTTTATTGAATGACCTTTGCTTAATCTATTCCTATATCTCCAGTGAAATTTAATAGAATTTATGAATATTTTTTATGTTTGAAAGATAGACTAGAAATGTGTGCTGAGTATAGAATTGCCTCCATTTTTTATATTTGCTCTTAAAGAACTTTACAAATATTGCTACTCTATATGTAGTGTTCAGAATAAAATATATGAAGTAACAACATTGTTTTTTTCCTAAAACAACATATTTCAATGAAAAGATGTATATTAAAAAATGTATATATTCCAGCAAGTTCAGCACAAATGTCAGTGTCTGAAACTGAAACTGACATGAAATACCTAACCCCGAGGCTGTCTTCTGTATATGCATATAGTTATAGCCTTTATTTTTTATTTTTCCATTTGAGTCACTGAAATGATTTGTGTTGCTTGGAATCAACATTTTATGGACTTGCTAGATGTAAGAGAATTCACAGTTCCAGAATTAAGATCAGGGTTTGAAAGAATTGGAATTTACTTACTTTTGGAGGCAGATCATTTCCAGAGATTGGAACATAGGATCATTAGAGTGCAGCAGATAGTAGGTTTATATGAACTTTATCACAGCAGAATAACTTTCCTTCACGAATGTTACTTTACTCCTATCTGCAATTTACTATCTTAGCACTAAATTCTGGGACATAAGAGCACAGATTATTAGGAGATTTTACATGTATATGTGTTTGAGAATTGCTCAGATGAAAAGTCACTCCTTTCTAGTAGTTCTTGTGAACCAGACTGAAAAAGGTCAGTGGTCCTTATTCATAATCTTGTAAAGCATTGCCTATCCACAAGAATCTGCAGGCTAACAAACTGAGAAGCAATTCAATATAGAGACCAAAGAACTAATTCATCAAACAGAGTGTCATAACTAGAAATTTTCCCTAATTGCACTTTCATCACCTTTGTATATTTGCATTATATTTAGAAGTGTGCTAGATTGGTCTTTATGTACACTGTCACTCTTTGAGAGGTAGAGTTAAAAGATTAAATCTGAAGAGGAATGTAACACAAGTATTTCACACCAGAAATACCACTAGCCCTGAATGGAGTGTCTAGTAGTCTCTACACTCATTTGTCTGGAAAGGAAAAAACAAACAAACAAACAAACATTCCTGAACCCTCAAAGTGAAGAGTTATGGAATTTTCCTCCTGACACCTAACAAATAATATTTCGATTATGTGCAGAACTGTGAGAATATATATTTTTTTTCTGTGAATGTTCTCATTATTCCTGGCAATATCTAAACTTTATTTGAATTCTTGGTTTCAGTATTGTCAATAGCTTAATCTCAGTTCCAAGGATTAATCATACAGTTTTTAAAGAAAATCTTTTCTGGCCTTTTGAATTCATTCAATGTTCCTTATGAAGATGTGTTAACAGAAAGCATATATGTGCCCTAAATTTTTCTTTTCTAATAATTTAAGTTACAAAAACAAACCTGGCCAAATTTAATAAAAGTTAGCTTTTAAGACATCCACTTAGAAACCAGTAAAAATAATTATAAATTTTATTCATCTGCAGAAAAGAAGAGGAACTTTCCAGGGACAGTAAGAGACCTGGATTTAAAGAAATAATAAGAATGTAAAAAAGAAATTCAAGACTTTCCCACCAAACCAAAACAAAAACAAGCAATTGGAAAGCACACTGGATTTAGTCCAAATGCTCATTTGTAATCTTGGTGTCTTTGTTCAGGCATCAATTCTTCTGAGTGTTTACATTGCAGAATGTAAACTAATTTATGGCACTTACATCATTACTTAACATGCTGTTAATCATCTTCCATGCTATGAAATACTCTGAAGTGCTATAAAATGTAGCCTGTCTCTGGGTTGGAATACTCTTGATTCATTGCTTATACTTTTCCTTTAAGAAGGAACTGAAATGGACATGTTCAAGATGCTGTGTATACATCTAATGAGATTCTAAGAAGAAGAATAACACAAATATACTGTACATAGGTGCTTTACACATTTTCAGTATTTTACTTCCTTTTAAGGCCATTTTTTTCCCTTAGTCAGATAATTGCTGTAACAAATGAAGGGACAAAGACCTTATTCCTACTGGTTACAATTGTGTTGAATAGCATCACAAAGACAACATGGAATTCATTGGTAGACACCAAAAAGCATGTTGCACCACATTTTGTCAAAGACTAACCAATTGAAAATCGTCTCTGCTGTCTTTAATGTCACAAATACTGGGTGGAAGTGAAGGCTTATGTCCTGTGGCGTTTTACTAGCTATGAAGGTTGTTTATTTTGCCTTTATTTTCCTGCAAAGTCTATCCCCCCTTCATTGTTCCTTCTCATAGTCAATATTTGGAGAAATTAGCTTATTTAATTGTTTTTCAACATGGATTTGTCTCTTCTGAGAGATGGCGAACTAATAGCTCTGCAAACTCAGATGCTTTAACCAGAAGACACACATGGTGATGTCAGTAGCAGAAGAGTTTTTCCACCTGCTGTTAGCAAGCTTCAGCTGAGAGGCTCTGGAACTAAGTATGGCTAGATTCACAGTCTTGGTCATCAATCTCCTTGGTCTTTTTACTGTGACTATAATTGCATGCATATCTTGGTATTGATTTTTTATACTTGTATACAGATTTCTGACTTCTGATTCTGAGGAACTAGACTTATGAGTAGAATCTCTTTCCACAAAAATCTATGAATTAAGATTTTGTATATTATTAATATTTATATTATTACATAATATAATATATTTATATGTATTATATATTACATAAGATAATAATATTATATTATTATTAGTGTATACAAAGACACATGTATATATGTTTGTGTATGTATGTTTTATATGCAGGTACTCATCTGAGCCACTTCACACTGATGATGTAGACATCTGCTTCCACTGTATTTGTTCACAACCTTCCTAATTATCAACCACATAAGTTTTAAGCATTAAAAAATGTGATTGCATTAAAATTAAAGCATTAAAATTGTAGATAGCGACAAAGCCATTTCTAGAAAGATGAAATTTTGAGATCCTATCAGGCAAACTGTAATATCCATAGCGATGAGTTGAAGGAAAGGTTGAAGAAACTGTAAAGAAAGATGCAAAAAGCTCTGTTATCACAGCCAAAGAGAGCCACATAATGCTTTTTGATCGAAATATAGCTCACAGTATTTATATATCAATAAATATTGCAGGTCAATCTGTGAAAGAGTGTGAAATGTTTGTAACATTTTTCCTTCATTTACAGCTTGTGTTAATTTGCACTCCTTATGCTAATTTTCCTATTATTCAACTAGAAACTGTATTTCAGTAGTAGATCTGCCATACGCTAGCACTATCTATCCTAGGGTTAGATGCCTTTCATTAACAAATTATTTATCCTTTATAGTTTTCTCTGCCCCCCTAAAAATCTCATTTGGGATTTTTAGTCAGCAAAGTGAACTAAATGAATTAGTTTCTCAGATAGTGTAAATCTTGATTGAAATTAAGTTCTCAATAAAATAAAAATACCCTGAGTGACTGGCTCAGTTTAGTAATCTCAATGTAAAGTTCTAAAAGACACATACACACACAAAAAAGAATTTTATCTGAATATAGCTAATTCTTATGAGTATAAGCATCTGATAGGTGTTTTGCTGCCTAGTATTACTGCTTTGTTTCTGTTCTGTTAAGCTATGTATCTCAGATTTAAAAAAAAAAAAAAAAAAAGAATTTTTGTTTTTTCTTTGAAAAACTAAAACCAATCCCTGATACTATTCTAGTTTACCTTAAAAGAGGAACTCATCTTTTTTTTTATTAAGTACAGGGACTGAGAAGAGGATGGAAAACATCAAAATAATTTATTATTAACTACCATTATCTTAGGAAAAGATGAAGTCCTAGTCTTTGAAATTTACCAGTTGTTAAAAGATGAGGCTTCCTAAAAGTGGGCTACTTAGCAAACTTGATTCAACGACTATACATACTGAGTTATTAACCAATCCACTTACTACCTGTTAAGTTAAACATGAGCTAACTTACTCTGAGAATTAAAATTCCCTTTGAAAATAAATAAAAAAATAAATATATATATATTTATATATCTCACAGTATGGTATAAATATCAATAGTGATCTCATCTAGCTTCAGTTTGGGTATTTGTTTTTCTAAATACCAAATGCAATTAGACATAACCAGTTTCTCAGTAACTGGAGCTGTCATTCCTATAAGGAAGTTGAATAAAACAAAACAAAACAAAAAGTCAGAACATACAATCCTCTCTTCAAGAAACAACTGATGCCAAAGAAGCTTAAATTCTGCTTCAGTCCAAAGAGAAAAATCCAGCTGTATCAAGTCTGAGAGTTGGGATGTTTTATCCCAAGGAGCACCTCTCTTTCTTTTGACTATTTCTGGTGTTGTTGGCAATAGCCAATGAGAATCCCCGGCAGAGGGGTTCAGTTCAATTAATTGGTCAAAATAATTTTGTTGTGTGGCCACAGTCTGGGAGAAAAAAACTGGAGCTTTGTATATCTGTGCCATATTTCAGTCTGCAGTGAATTTGTATAGCTCTTTTAAAATATGTTTATAAAAGAAATGTTGTCAGACATTTAGATTATAACATCAGTTCTTGTAATGCTATAGCTAACAGATCATAAAATCATAGAAGAAATATCTACCTTCTTTTAGTTTAAAGCCGTTACCCCCTGTCCTATCACTACACTCCCTCTAGCTAGTCCCTCCCCAGCTTTCTTGTAGGCCCCTTTTAGGTACTGGAGGGCTGTAGTAATGTCTCCCTGGAGCCTTCTCTTCTCTAGACTGAAAAACCACAACTCTCTCAACCTCTGTGAAGATAAGAGAGGTGTTCCAGCCCTCTAACCATCCTCATGGCTGTCCTCTGACGTCGCTTTAATAGGTCCATGTCCTGTGGACCCCCCCATACAGGGAGTCTCAGAGCTGAACACAGTACTCCAGGTGGGATCTCATGAGAGTGGAGTAAAGGGGGAGAATCACCTCCCTCAACGTGCTGGCCATGCTTCTTTTGATGCAGCCCAGGATATGATTGGCTTTCTGGGCAATGTGTGGAAGCGCACATTGCGGCTCATGTTGAGCTTCTCGTCAACCAACACCCCCAGGTCCTTCTCCTCAGGGCTGCTCTCGATCCATTATCTCCCAGTCTGTATTTGTGCTTGGGATTGCCCCAACCCAGGTGCAAGACCTTGACCTTGGTGACCAGAATACTTGGCCTTGATGAACTTCATGAGATGCATTATTCCACCTTTGGATGATTGAATTATAACCATGTGACCATCACCAAGCTCTTCATGAGCATGTTTTGCACCAGCTCATGTGGTATACTGTAGCTGAGCGGCAGAAGGGGATCGAGATTCTGTACAGGGAAAAACTCTCTGGTTTGGAGCCTTGCATCAAACTCCCCTCCAGCCCTCTTTCTAGAAGATTTGTGTTGTGCCCTCCTCTGACTTTGTATATTTTTTGCTTCAGAAAATCTGACACTTCATTTAAATATGCCTATGTTATCTTTTGCTGCAAAACAACAACTATAAAAGAAGTTCTGTTAGGGAAAACAAACAAACAAAACCAACCGAACAAACAGTGCTTTCTGAAGCAGTTGTATGAGGTCATAGATAATACCATACAAAAAAGAATTGGGGTCTAGTAACTTACAGTAACAGAGTAATTTTGTGTCCATTGGGACATGGACATTTTGTGTCCATGTGGGGTGAGAGTGGGAAGAAAAGGAACTGGGGAGAAAAAAAAAAAAAAAAAAAAAGCTTTGGAAAGATTCTTCACAATTTTCCTCTTACTATGTGGTAAACCCACTCTATTTATGCTTTTACCTTACCTTAAGTTGTACATTTAAGTTTTATAAATATATTGAATGAAAGTAGTTCCTTTACTACTTACACCTTGTTGCTTACAAATAGCTACAGGCCCGTGTAATTCCGTAAGGAATTAGTTTAGCAGTATGCTCCTTGTGCCAGCATCTGGATTACCATCACATTTGGTTCAAAGGTTTGTTTACAGCAAGCATGGAAGGTCTATTTTTTTTGCCCAGACTCTGTATGGTTTGTGTTATCATTCCAGCACATTGTATTATAGTACATAATACATATATCATGCCTTTCATAAAATACATGCATAATTATGGCATTTCTTTGGACTTACTACTGGATTTATTTAACAGATGCTTACATTCTATTACAGCCATTTTATAAGGGCTTGTATAACACACATAGACTTTAACAATGTTAGAATTCTGTTACCTTTTTGTACGAATTCCTAAAGAGTTTGCCAACCCTATCTTTTCTTTTCATTTCAGTGTCTTTGCTCTTCTAGGCACTACTCAAGGCAAAAAACACTAAAAGTTCCACTTGAGAGCCTCAGTTATAATTTTTATTTTTGAAGCTAAAAAGGAATTCTGTCTGTAATGATCTAAAACTGACCCTGGGCAGTTCTGAAGTTGTAGTCATGTAAACTCATTAAATTCTTGGTAATCTTAGTGACCCTACAAGGATCTTTAAAACATTTAAACCTCTTACTCTTTTGCTCATTATCAGGTTATGAATATATAAAAAAAATATATTTATTTATTTATTTATTTTACAGTGAAGCTCAGAAGATCATCTAGTCTATCTCCTTGTTCAATGGTGACTTAGGATTATCTAAGGCAGGTACTTGTCAATATGCAATTGAAACTATAAAGGAAATTCTTCAACTTCCCTTGTTAGCTCAATTCCATATTTATTTGTCCTTTTAAGTAGAAGTTTTTTGTATCCTAACCTTTTTTGAAGGAAAAAATCATTACTGTCCTACCTTATAGGGCAGAGAGTATAGTAAAATATTCTTTTTTATAATAGCTTTTTAAATATTTAAAGAAAGTTATCATGTTCTTCTTCAGTCTTTTATTCTGGAGATAAAGTGATAATTTTAGCTTTTTATCATTGTTTTCCAAGCCTTTTTAGTGGCAAAATTTAAGATAAACAAAGGTGCCAATTTGCCTATCCTTCCTGTCTATGGTAAAAGACAATTGAGAGCAAGAGTATAGTTTACAAATCTTAAGTGACATTCTGTGTGCTCATGATGGAATTGTTCAGAACACTCTCTGCTATGAAGAGTTGCAGTGCTGTGGCTGAGACCTCCACACTACTGAGAAGAGTGGGATGATTTTTTCCCATGTCCTTTATCTTTCTAACACATTCCAGAAAGATGCTTGTCCCATCTATGCTGGTGTCCTGTGCTTGACATTTATCTTCCATACCTTTATGTGGAACACCCTAACTCTAGTTATTCTCTGTTTTGTATTTATGCTTCGGATTTTGCTGGGTGTTGTGCTTTGCACTTCTTTTTATTAAAGTTTTTTTTTTTGTCTGTTTGTGTTGATTTTGGATCATTGTTCCATTTATCAGAATCAGTCTGAATTCTAATCCCATTATTCAGAATGATTGCAAATGTTTTTGCTGTCATCTGAAAATTATGTACATTAATTTTCAGTTTCACATTGCAAATTAACAGAATATCCAATTAATATTAATTAATTAGCTCCAGTTAATCAAACCTATATGTTCCCCAGCTCAGCTTGTCCATTTTTATATTTTAAAGAACAATAGGATATGATTTTCTCAACCAACGGTTACTTGGTTAGTTCGGAATGCTACATATAAATGAAAGAGAAAAAAAAACCTTCCTTTCTCACACACAAAAAAATCTATTTTTATAGCAGTAAGAGTTTGTTTCATAGTTTTCAGCTATATATTGAGTATTTCAGCACGTTTCTACCTTTACTATGATTACACATTTCCATTTGTTCTTTCTAACTACAGATAAACATTGCCTTTATTTCACAGAATTGTGGCAACTGACATGCAAACAGTGTGTGTGTTCATGCAAGCATCCTTTTACTTACTACATGCAACAGCAAAGTTTGAAAAGTGTACATGATAATTTGCAGAGATTTTCATTGTAGATAACCCTGCTTTATTTTCAAGTTATTCTCAGGCAGAAAAATAGCCACAATTTATTTAGTGCAATGATAATAATTTTTTCTTAAGTCATCAGCGATATTCCTTTATACATGGTCTTTATCAAACCAGCTCTCAAAGCCTTTGCTGTTTTATTGCATCACATAATGACACAATTATAGAAAATCAGGCTCAAAGGTCCTACCCTAAGGTCTTACATGAAGCAGTTTCATTTACCCATCACAACTGATTAGTACTGTGAAGTACTAATATTGTGAAGTACTAATACTGTGAAGTACCCTTATAGTTTAAGGCCAGTGATTTCCTTCAAGTCCCCTTGCACAATGTTTTCAGCACTAAAAGCCTGCCATTTGGGCTATAACAGGCAGCTTAAATAGTGGACTGCCACTATCTGACTGCAGTGGGGTGGGGAAGAGCAAGAGGAGCAGAGCCCATGCAGATCTGAGGGCACAGTAACCTCTGGCAGGAGACAGTAACAAGCAGCTGGCAGTGGGTGAGATGTTAACGTCTTCAGCTGACACAGCTGCCTCTGAAAAATGATGTGTGAACAAGCAGTAAATCATTCTTGTTGCAGAGGAATATTTAGTAAATACCTTTCAAAACCTTTGTGGATTCCTCTCTCTAAGAACTACATGAGTAAATTGCTGAAACAGAGCTTAAGTGTGAGAAAAATACTGTTGAAGTATTTGGAAATATGCAGACAGTTTTTCAACCAAACAATCCTTTTCATTGGAGGGACTGAAATTTAAATAAATACCTACTACTCTTTTCAACCTGTTTCCCACACATCTTTGTCATTTTCTGCAACATTTTTATTGCAGCCATGAAACCATTAAAAAAATCGCAGCCTAATTTATAACCTAGAATGTTTTGATGACCAAAGATATGTGAATGCTTTGGACATGCAGCTGACTTTAACATGAAACCTATTGAACAAGAAGGGAGGGAAATGTTTCACTGTTTGAAAGGCTACGTTGAACAAGAAATACTGAAATTTAACTACTTGCTTTCTCCCTCCACAGCATTTCTGAGAGGATTCAATGAGCTCCAGGTGTGTTCTTCATAATTTGCCCAATGAAAGGGTAAACCTGTTTTCTTTGATAGCAATACTCTAACATTGGTCTTACTTATTTAACATATAGTGCACATTAGGTCTTTGCAAGTAATAAAATTTCAGCATGTATTTCAGAGCTCTTGGACAGATTCATTATTGTCCTGATTAATTAAGTATTGTCCTACTAATTAAGTGTTACTATTTAGGGAGCAGATGTTAAATATCAACAGACCAGGTAGAATATTGTTACCTTTTGGTAAAACTCAGATCTATGTCTCAAAAACTGAGGAGTATAGTAATTTGGAGTTCTGTTCTTAACACCCCTTTAGAGCCCACTGTCTTAAAGGCATTTCATTTCTACCTTGAACTCATGACATATTTGTCCATCTCTGACATTGTGCTTCCATCTACAATTGAGTTATTTTTTAAAAGGGAGAACACAACAGGTTTTATTAACAGAAATGAGACAGTCGTGTCAAATAGGAAAATAATAAATACAATCTTCCCAGTAAAGAAAAGAAAATCTATAAATCTGGCTTCATAACTGCAGTTACCAACTCTGTAGCCTAGCTGGACTCCAAATGGCAACAAGCCACATACACAGCTGTGCACCTGATCAAGGCAACGATGTGCTCTGCATACACAGTGCAACATTTCTACAGCAAAATTTAGTATCCTGTAGATGTTTTTATTACTGAATTTAGGAATCAGCTACAGGACACCTGAATGACTTGTAAGAAGCAGTGCCTGCAGTGAAAGTGTCATAAGAATGATACATTTCTGAAGTACAAAGAGAATTTGAAGAGATAATGGAGTTTTGTGAGGTGTATTTGCTGACTAGAACTCCTCAATGCTACTTCCAAAGCTGCTTTATTTTCTAATTAATTTGCTTAAATTGTGAAAAAGTTTATGAATAATTAAAAGAGTCCAGAGAAAACCTCATGGATCAAGAAAGACAGGAAGAAAATATCTCCAAACAGGAATAACCTTATTGGAATTACAAATCTTTAATGAATCAGTACACACAGACTGTATGTAGGTAGGGTAAAAGAACAGAGGACTGTAATGTGCACGGCTTTTCAAAGTGCCAGGCTGGATATTGCCACCATCCATGTTATTACTTTTTGGAAGAGAAAAATGTACACAGAAATAAAACCTCATACCAGCCCTGATTCCCAGTATTTAGGTGTCTCTGAGCAAACAGGTTGGTNAAAAAAAAGAATTATTTCAGTCCAGGACACAAAGAAACTGCAAAGTTGCCACTGGAATATTCTTCTTTTGCAGCTCTTCCATAAAGATTAGGCAAATGTTTGATTGTACTTCAGTTTTGCTTGCCTACATGTTGGTATATATTTTGCTTGCAGACAAAGTGTCTAAATATTCTTCCTCTCTGTTCTGATAATTTAAATGCTAGATTCAATGGTAGGAGACCATTGCCAACTACTGAGGCAATTACAGAATTTATCTATCAGATTACTCTAAATTCAATCCTTTTGAATTCAGGACAAGAAAAATTAAACCTTTTCTCTGAAAAAACAGCAGTATTTCCACAAACATGGCTTACTGAAAGAATTTTTCTGCATGGCCATAGAAACTGGGCATAAATTGATTAACTGGTCATCTAAATTTATATTCACATATATCAAATTGAATAGCTTGTGTTACCTGTTGGGATATGTTGGGATATGTGAAGATACCCCATAATAGCTATTTTGAATATCAAACTCTATTACGTACCTAGTAAGACAGACTGAAGGTCTTTACACCAAATACCAGTAGGTTCATAATTATAAGGGTACTCTCAGAGCGCTTGAACCTTTATGTTATTGTTAATAGTACTTTATGAAAAGTATGGCCAAAACCTTGGACTGAGAGAAACCATTTCTTCTGCAAACAACATTGTTGCAGAATACACGTAAGAAGAAACAATTCAGTTGTTTCTGTCTATGTTCCTGCAGAGGGATAATGGAACACTGTTCTCAGAATATGTAATTAGCTTCAAATCTAACTAGCACACTAGCACAGCCCAGCTGGGATGCAAAAGAACCTGAAAACCATGTAGAAATTTCCCATGATAAGAAAATCTGCTTTTACAGTACCTCCTGTTTTTTCTCAATTCATCTAGTCCACAAAGGTGAAGGTATTGAAGTTTGTGTACGGTGATCTTAGTGTTCAGAATCACTAAGAGTGGCCTTGCTGGTTTAAGAGCCTTATTTTCAAACTTGCGGATAACTTAGTACAAGTCTGGATATAAGGTAAAAGTAAGGTCTTTGATGAAAGGGGGAGTTAGACACTTGGGAAGTGGGAGCTGCTTCACAGTGAGACATATATGTAGTTCAGCAGCCTGAATTGTTGGGAGTGTGCATGTGCAGCATACATTCTACAATTGCTAGCTACATGTAGACATCTGCAATTTGAAGACATGAGTGGGTAGTGACAGTAGAACAGGAGTAATTATGATGAATGCTAGGAAGACATTTAACCTTAAAAGAGCTTTAGACACCTAGGCTATGACCAAAATACTCCCGCCTTTTCCTTTCTTCACTTCACTGCAGTGACCTAGTGTGTTGTCAGTTTCATTTTCTGTGGGATGTGTCTGTAAAATACAAGGTAGCTAGACAGCTTGTGCACAGAATTTGAAGAACTAAAGAAGAAGGTGCTGTTCTCAATTTTATACATAATATGTAAGATATGTGATCTTTCTACTATCCAAGGCACTAGCCTTAAAATGCAGGTGTATTACAAGAGACTTGGTTCTGTTTTTCAGCTACAGTCTCATGGTAAATGATGAATACTGTTTAGCAACAAGCCCAGTGCTCTTACTTTTGCTATATACCTGAAGCACTGAAGAAATACAGTCATAGCAAAGACTTCAGAAAAAGATTAAGTGCATGTAAAGTGCATTTAGTGTTATCTAAAAGGAGAGGGTAGGGTTTAATATAATAAATTGTTGAAGAAAATGTAATATTTAGTGGCATGTATACCATACATATCTCTGCAAAATCCTGTTCCGGCCCCTCCTGTATGCAGATAATGGTTACATAAAAATTGAAAATGTAGGGTGAAGTTTCTGTCAGGCTAGGAATTCTGATGATCCTATATTTGTAATATGTGCTAACTCTGAACAATGGTTAAGTGTTTTGTTGCGGAGTTTCTTTCAGGTTTTATTTTTCTTTAAGAAATGTAATCTTTCCTTTCTCTTATCTTTTTCATCCCAAATTTCAGTCTGTAAATATATTTTCCCTAAAATTTATATTAATCTGTGTGGCAAATTATTCTAAATTCTTTCAGAGGAAGTTGTCTAGAGGAGTGCTTTAGTGCTTAATGCCAGTGCTTTAGTGAAGGGACCATTTTTTCTTGATGCTGTTTGTACAGTACCAAGGAAGTCTGTCAAAGGTTTAGTGTAACTGCTATACGTAAAATTAAAGTGATGCTACCCATCTTATTTTAAAATGTCATTTATGTGATCATACAATTTTATTTCTAGGCAATGTATGACACGTTAATTTAGATGTGTGAAAAGTGTCTTTATGTTTATGTAGAGAGGGTTATCTATGCAGGGTATGGTGGGAATCTTGCCAGAAAGACCATGAGAGCAAATTGAGGTAATGAATATTATGGATTCAAAAGCCTACAGTAAAGACCACAGCAAGATTCCTCCAGCTAGATTTATTCCACAGCTTAGTGCCAGTAAAGCTATTACAGCGATATTGAATTGACAAAATTTTATTAGGCAATTGGGTGAGTTATGCAAATGAGTGTCTAATTAACCATAGAACATAACTAGATTTGGGAACACAAAAAGACGAAGATCTGGAATGAAATCTTATCCAGCAGTTTAAAGGCTAAATCTGGCCAAAACATGAAGCTCCAAGGTACAAGGGGGAGTTAGGTCCTGGTAGATTTCCATATGGAGTTCTATTTAATCGAGTCAGACATAAAACCTTGGAAATAAAAGTGATATACCAGCATAAATAAGAAAAGAATGTAATTCAAGCAACAAAAAAGTCATTTCCATACAACTTCAAAAGACAACGTATGTGTCAAAACCTGTCTTCTGGAATATTTATAAGGTTACTTAAAAATATTTCTACATAATGTCGGCAAAAAAATGAAAAGAAAAAACACAAACATCATAATACTTTGAGATTATCACTAACGAAAAACATACTATTATTTACAAGATTTTATCTAAATTCCTAATGCTCGTTCATTCTTGTGCCTCCTGTGTTTCTGTTTATTCCTAATGTCTTTTTCTTGTATTGTGAGCTTTCAAGATTCTGGCCTCCTGTCTTTCACTGTGATCTACATATAAATATCACCTTTGTTTTCTTTTCACATCCAGCCTGAAGTTCTACATTGTCAGGTTGCCTCTCTTACTTCTCTTACCACATCATTAACTCCAAAGTAGCTACTTTCTCTAGAGTCTGAGGTAGGGATTTCTGTCAATGTATTGTAGAGAATTGATTGTACCACTGTGGCTGTAATGATTTCAGTTGAACTGCAGAGATTTATGCTAGCTCAGGGAGTGAGCATTGTGTATCTGTGATAGCCTGGGTTTATTAAGTTAAACTTATACACAGAAAGGAATGGATCTTGCAATGGGAAGTATTACTCCAATCCTGTTTTGAAACTTGTAAACTTTTGTGGGATCACTGTAATTATCCTGCAAGTATTTGAAATTTCATGTCTGTTGTGCACATTACAACTTTCATAAAATACATGTATATATGTTAAATATATACTAAATTTTATACTAAATTCTAAAGATATTTTTTTCTTTTCTAATAGAATTAATTGCCTTTTCAGAGGTAAGAAAAGATCATTCTTTCTCCTCATCCTGTGTACATCTCTTCATATCCCTAGGCAGTGATCTGCCACTGTTATTTATAACCTAAATTAAAACTTACCATAAAGTGTAACTAGCTAATCCCAGTCAGGGTTTTCAACTTCCAGATATTGTCTCTTATCACCAGGTCACGGTCTTGATTGAAAGATAGACTGAATCATCTCATAGATGAGAGATAGACCGAAAGTTACACTGACCTTACTCAGCAGAAGGAGATATTTCATTTAGCCAGTGCTTGAAGAGAAAGATTCATAAGCACCTAATTTGCTGACAAGACATTTGCACAAAATACCTTTATTATTTAAGAGATTTTTTTTTTTTTAATAACTTTTGCTTGGTACAGGAATAAATCCTTTTCTCAGTCATCATGCTCTTTAACAGATGCAAAATCAGCTATTACAATATATGATCTTTTTTCTTCAAACTGGAAAGATAAATACACAGCATTTATCAATCTAGGGCTATGACATTTCTGGCGCACAATGGCAGTATTCATGAAAGAGTATAGCATAGCATTTTTAAAGCTTGCTGCTCATCCCACTTATAGTTTATACAGCTGCAGATTACAGATATTTGAAGAAATATACGCATTGGTCAAGTGGAAAGCAAGATGTAAATAGACAGCTACTAAAGCAAGAAACAAAGCCCTTGTCAGACTACCAGTAAACAGGAACATGGTGACATTACTGAATTCCACATTGAAATCACTGTAGGAAAAACAGGACTCAAGACATGCTTCTGAGCTGTGCTTGGGAATAGCTAAGGGTGAAGCACTGTAAATGGACCAATGTCTAGAGAGTAAGAAATGATGTTGAGAGGTATGGGCTCTTTTGTGAGACAGGGAGATTGCAAAGAAAATATGTCAGGAAAAAAAATAGTAAGAATAGACCCAAATGTGGAAGCAGACATTGAATTTCAGCTTATCACACAAATGACAGAGTATGTTTATTATATGTAATACTTTACAGTTAGGTTTTGAGTAAAGCAAGTAAGAACACTCCATGGAAAATTCTCCTTTTTCTGTCAGGTTCACTTATTTAACTAGGTTTGTCAGACTTTAAATTTGAAGAATTAGGATAGTGTCAAATATTAAAAAACAAACAAGCAAAAAAACCCACATCTTTCATATGCCATATTTTTAATGTCAGGAGTAGTTGTGATGTAGAATTTCTCTGTGCAGTTGCAGGCAGTCCAATATTTCAAACAAATCAAGTGCTCATCTCCAGTTTACTAGTGGGTGTCTAGTAACTACTTACATCCAGCAGCTTGGGCACCTGTGCATCTAAAAGAGTATCTGATAACTATGAAAATTAGCACGGAAACCTGTTTCAACCAGGATACGGGACTGATTTAACCACATAATCTAAGCTGTCCTAAAAGAAGAATTCTAAACTGTACTGAGACAAGCTGAATCACAGTACTATGTGAACTGCAGTGATTTGTACTCCCATTTTATTTATTTATTTATTTGTTTATTTTGTGATTTGCATGACTAGACTGCTGATCTGTAAGTTCAGTAGTCATCTTCTTAAGCATTCTAATGGACAAATCTAACATTACGGAGAAAAACTGAAATTAGGCAGCTTTTCTATAGCACAACAATAAAACCTCACTGAGAATTATAGTGCAGGGTCTTAAATATATTGTTAGTGACAAAATCTTTTCACCATGTGCAAAAATAAGTTGAAAAACTTCCTTTCACAGTAGTTTTCCTTTAATTTAAAATATTTTGGAAAAATAAATAATCCTTGAAGTAGAAGAAAAACATTCCTGAAAAATTCAGTGACAGAATGGAAAGGAGGGTTGGTTACTATGGCTGTAGATGTCAAAGAAAGAAACAATGACAATAGTAGTTTTAAGGCTTTTGTGCTTTTTATATTGTTTTTTATGCTGTTGATTCTTCATTTTAAAAAAGCATGTAGTCATCTGCACATCCACACAAAGTAATGTGCCACTATTTTCCCACATATACGTTTAAATACTATCCAGTCAGAAATTTCAAAAGCTGTGGATGTTGCCTCATATCTCTCCATTGATACCAGGAGAGGAATATAAACTCTCAGGTTTAGTAAGTAAAAGTGTCAAAGTAGATAATTCAGAACAGAAATATTAACTTTGTTGTTGCTGTCTGTTTCTAAATCTACTACTACTACAAATGCCTTATAATCCACTGAATTCAATATATCACAGGGGTATGTATAGGAAAATCAGTTTTATTTTCTGAATGCAAATAATAGTAATACAAAAAAATAATCTTCAGTGTAGGAATGTTGTATATAATTAGTATGTGTGGGCTGTTTTCATGGTCAGTTATCTTAAGGAAATAGAATAAATATAATTATTCCTGACAGAGGCTTTTCTTTTTTTTTTTTTTCTTTTTTTCTTTTTTAAATATCCTTTCAAAGAGAGAGATTAGCTTAAAAGAGTAAACCATCTTTAACACCAAACCCAATTTAAGCTTCGTTTCAGCTTAAATATCTATTTTTTTTTAATTTTATTTTCATAATATTTGACTACTATGTAATCTTAATAGATTTATAGAAACCAAGTCAAATTTGGAGAAGAGGAAGGCATCTTTTCTGATTGTTTCTCAAACTCGGTAAAAGTAGAAATCTATTCAACTACCATTAAATTATTATTATTATTACAATGAAGTTCTAATTTTGGTAATATATTTAAATGAATTTTCAAAGCAGTCAGAGACATAGTAGCTAATAAAGTATGGATATGTAAATGAGAAGCCACCAGTAATTTCCAGTTGCAGAATACATGTGCATGGATTGCTCAGGTACCTGTAAATGAGGAGGGAGTATGAGTACTCTCTGTCTGCTGTAATCGATCTTCAGACCTCCTCCACTGTGTGTAAGTAATGTCACCCTTAACATTATCTAGCTTTTGGTGAATATAAGACCTGATATTATCTCTCTGTGTTAAGAATTTATATTCTCACTTTACTATTTGATATTACAGCCACTAATAAAGATGTTCCTTTAATCAGCAGAGAAAAAGGTCATGAGTTCAGTCTGCTTGAGGATCATGATGCCTGTAGGGAAAAGAAGTTATTACATACTTAACAAACTTGCTTCTCTCTCCTTATTTACAGATTTATACACAGATTTCTTGCTTAGGTGTTGATCTGGGGGAGAGAAAAGGGTGGGAGGAAGAGACAAAGAGATATGTGCTGAATTATGCATTAATGTTTAACTGTGGGATTCAATACAGCATAATTAAAATAAGAAAAAAATGGAAAAAAATCACTGTAAGCATTATTTGGGTGGTTGCTAGAAAGTCAGTGTGAAAACGGCTATTGTTTTACGTGCAGAAAAGATTCTATTGCTTCAAGTATGGGTGGAGATGTGCAAAATGCCCACTGCTGAAGTGGTACTACACAGCATTTTTTTTTCATCTTCACCAGCTTATCACAGGCATTTCTTGTCACTTTACACTTCAAACCCATCCATATGCATAGGTATGTGTGAAAAACCACAGACACAATGTCTGGCTCATGAATAAATGAACTCATAAATGTTCAGAGTAAGGATCCATGATCATTATGACTAGCTGTACCTACTCAATGGCTCTGCATCTGAGTTGAGAGGGAAAGATGAGGGCAGGGACTGAGTACAGAGTACTGCAAGACGCTGTTTTAGAGACATCACAGGAAATTAGTGAAGGTGTCTGGAATCAACATTGACCGTATGTCTAAAAAATAAAGGTTGATGTACTGTTTAAATGTAATTTAATCAAGCATGGTTATGAATTAGAGATGCCCAGACTTTTGTTGGTTTACAAATCCTAAATTCTTCAGCAGCTTTTCCAGTCAAGTTTCTTATTTTTTGAGATTCTGCACAGGGACAGAGGTGTTACCAGAAATTAATTTAGAACCCAGGGGATCCCCATAGACACAGGTTGCTCTTTGGGAAGGTAGTTCAGAGTATCTTTTGTATTGCTGATCTTTGTAGAGTTGCTCTTAAGATTTAAAAGAATCCTGAAGGATCAAAAGGGACAGTGTTACAACAGAAGCATTGATCTGGTTTTAGATCAGAACTAATTTTTCAGGATTTTTTAAAATGTAAACATGTACAAAAGTCCCCCTTCATTCAAGATTAGATAGATGTTCAGAAAATTTATTAACCTCTTGGACTTGGCAAACTGAGAGGAACAGATTTAAAGAGTTATGGTTCAGAATGAACATTTTATATAGCTATTTGAGAACTGCCCCAGTAAGCAGTGCAGCAGGCTGGTTTTATCCTTTTACCTGACCTGACTTCTACCTTCACTCTTCAGATATTTCCTCTGTATCTTTTCTTCTGATACTGGGCTTTCTGGAGAAAAGAAATGAAAGAGGCATGTGGAAGGTTTTTTTCTGTGGACATGCTTGAAACGTATACTTGGAAGGAGGAGTAACAGAAGAGGTACTGTAGCTTGCAGGCAACCCACCCTGAGGGACCCCAGAGGGACTGGGGCCATGGAGGAACCCATGCCAGGGAAGGGACACCCCCAGAGGGACTGCAGCCCATAACCCACATTGGAGCAGAGGGAATAAGTAAGAAGCAAGAAGCAGAGGAGAAAAAGAGTAAGAAGCAAAGAGCAGCAAAAAGAATCTACTATGCACTGACCACAACTTCCTGCATTGCCTGTTGCCTTACCAAAGAGCTAGGTAGGGGCTGAGTGTCCCTCATGTAACTCCTCTTGCCATGTTCAGTTTATACCCACTCACTGCTACCAATAACTTAATATGCTGCTGAGTGTCTTGTTCATCTGACATAAATGAATAAATGTGGGATATACAGATGCCGTTTGCTATGATGTGCTTCTTAACAACCTACGAAGTGAAGGTGAGTGTTTGAGAGAGAAAGAGACTACGAGGCCAGTAAAATTGATGAACTCTTTATTTAATTTAAATTGCAGGATGACCACCAGCTGCTACTGGCTCAAATCAAAAGCCAAAACAGACACACAGAAATGCAACAGAATTTCCATGGGAACTGCAGTGGAGTACATGATGGCAGGGCATTGTATAAGTACAAAATATGGGGAATTCACATTAAAAAACAACAACAACAAAAAAGGACTGTCTTTTCTACAGTCAGGAATTAAATTTGTCTCTTAGAAGAATATACCTTGATCTCCAAATCATTTTTACACAGCAGGTAGTTTTCAGAATTCATAATATTGTATAATACTTATTATTTATAATTAAATTATAAATTATTAAAAATAATTATTATATATAATTAATAGTATAATAATTATAATATTCATAATTATTGCCTAGAGAGGGTTGTGTATTCATACAAAAGAAACACAGACACTGCAAAAATACAATTAAGATGAAAATCTATATCAACCTTTACAGTAAATCTTACACAGTACTGATGTAATCCTCTCCCAAATAAATATTATAAACTGCAGCAGATGTATTACTTATCCCCTCTTCAATAGCTAGAACTTGAAGGAGATTAATATTTACCTCATACATAGTTAGTTGAAGGAGGTGGAAATCCGTGAAACCTTCTGAACTCTTGACCTCAGAAATTCTTATTTGTTTTCTTGGATGGTCATTTGCAGTGTTGTAATCCATATAAATGATAAATGCAGCTAATCTAGGTATAGAGCTGCTTTGTTATTATACTCCAAAACCAACAAAAAACAAACAAACAAACAAAAAATGGCAGAGAAGATATGTCACATCTATCATTGCTTTTCTAGGTTACAGAAAATAGATGAAAAATACTGAGACTTCTGAAAAATCTCTAAAAGATCAAGATTTAGATATTTTTAAAAATCTCTAAAGATCACTCTTTATTACAAAAGTAAACATTGGGAAAATAAGTGTTCTTCACAAGCAAAATCAAAATGATCTGAGAATTACAAAAAAAAAAAAAAACTGTAGAACTGTAGAATTCTTCTAACTGTAGAATCTACAAGTTTTCTGACTGTAGAATCTTTCTACATCTCTTGTCCTCCCTCCTTTTATATTTCCTGTGAGGTAGCAGTTCTTAAGGCAAGAAGTAACACACTTTCAAAAAAACCCCATTGATCTTCAGGGAAATGTTTCAGGAAATGTACTTGCATACATTGCAGATATTTGTCTCAGCCCAGTGACTTAGTGTCTCTTTGTTTTCCTGTGATTAAAAAAATTCCCACACTGAGTCTTCGTGTAGTTTAGTTCAAAATCTTTCCTTTTTTTTCAGTCCTTCTATATCATAATTAAAACTGACCTTTAGAAGGGGAACACAAATACTTTTTTTTTTTTTTTTGTCATTTTTAGAGTTTGTATTCAACACTTGGATGTAATTTTGTGGGCATTTTTAAAACAAATGAATACTGTTAATGTGTTTTTTGTACTAGAAAAATCTCCTTGACATTTTTACTGCAAATGAGTTACTTACAGACAAATATCATTGTCTTAATTTCCTGGATACAATTCTGAGAACCCTTCGGTATTTTCTGGCTGAAAGTACCTCATAATATTCCATATGTGGCTCTTCCCTTCTATGCATTCTCATAGCAGGGGTTAGAATGCTTATCATACTACCTGATGGACATCTCCTAGACTAATGTAAAACTTGAAATGTCAAACTGTGAGTAGACAGAATCTAGTTAGGAAAGTGAAGCAAATGCATTACAGATAATGTCATTGACAAAACTGGTTTTGATACTGAAAAGAAGCTGCAGAAGGTTTATTGAAGCAGACTCCTGTTTACAAAAATTTGTATCCAGTGCTGTTTATAAAGACTGGGTTATTGTTCATGGTGAGAAGATAAATGCTAGTAATAGGTTAACAATATTAAGAAAGGTCTTATTATGATTGCACATTAAGGCAAAGGCAGAAAATATTGTCTCCAAGTTATTCATTCCCTTAGCTAATTCTCAGGTCAATAAAAACATAAAAACATAATAAAAATAAATATATAAATATACAAACATAAATAAATTATAAATATATAATTATAATAAATATAATGCATTATAAATATACAAATAAGTAAGCATAATAAATAAATAAATATATAAACATAACAAAAAATAAAAATATAGTTCCTATCTTAACCTTTTGGTACCAAAAGGTTTGTATATGATGTCTGAATTTTGTGACTCAGAATGATCCAGCATTCTTGTACTGGGTCTGCCTGGGATAGAGTTAATTTTCTTCACAACAGCCTGTATGATGCTGTGCTTTGCATTCCTGGCTGAAACAGTGACATACCAATGTTTTAGCTATTGCTGAACAGCGCTTGCTCAGCATCAAAGCTTTCTCTCACTCTCATTCTGCCCTTCCTCCCCAGTCCCCTAGCAAGTAGGATGGGAGTGGACGACGGGTTGTGAGTGAACACAGCCAGGACAGCTGATCCAAATGGACCACAAGATATTCCATACCTTATCACAGAATGGGTGGACGGGGTTGGAAGGGACCTCTGAAGATCATCTAGTCCAACCCGACTATATATATGACATCATACTCAGCAATAAAAGATCAAGAAAAGGAGGAGGAAGTGGAGGAGGGGGTGATATTATAAGGTTATAACATTTGTTATAACAAGGTTATAACGTTTGTTTTCCCCAGCAACCATTACACATGCTGAGGCCCTATTTCCAAGGACATGGCTGGACATCTGCCTGCCAATGGGAAATAATAAATTAATTCCACTTTTGATTTTTCTTGTGCACATAGCTTTTGTTTTCCTGACTACCTTGTCATTATCTCAATCTATGAGTCTTTTGACCTTCTTTTTATTTTCTTCCTGTCATGTGGGAGAGCAGAATGAGTGAGATGTGGGGTGGGTGTTTGACTGTTGGCTGGAGTCAACCCATCATAGTTCTCTACTCTTAGAGTCTGACAGACACTACTGAACAGCTGCAGTTAGGGTAAAAAGGCCAATATCAATTTACTCTAATGACTGACTTCTACTCTCCTTTATTTCTGTATCTCTCAAGGTTACAAAATGCATAGAAATATTTTTCCTTCTAGGGACCTGGACAAAATAAGGAGTAAGCTCTGTCTCCCTTTGCCACTTAAGTAACTTTGAGTAGGAGTATTTACAATCTGATCCCTTTTAGTATGGGGAATAAATTATGAAACTGTAATTAGAGCTGAGTAGCAAGTAGAAATACATTCATATACTCATGAGACAGCCTGTATATAGTATTTTAGCCACCACATACTGGTGGTGAGAAATATCTGTGAAGGAGCTAAAACTCCTCAGTAAGGTGAATCAGATTTTCCAGTCCTTCACTAAATTCTAAATGTTAGTTTATTTATATAATAAATGATCATCACAAACACCATTTGATGGAAAGTAATCTCCATTCATGAAAAATCTGATGACACAAGATTGCCTGTGGATGGACAATGCTTAATGAACAGACCCCTCAAAATATTTAGGCAGAGAAATATCTTCTTTTCAGATTGCCTTTGGGTGTACCTGGCTGTTTAGCTGCTCAGCTCTGTAAAAACTAGGACAGATCTAAACAAGCTCAGTAGGACAGCCTCATGAACCTAAAGCATCATGCAATTAAAAAATTCCCCTCAAAAGATACTTGGTGGCTAAACAGAGGTTTTTAGTTTGCTGTCTGAAATCGGTTATCTGAATCCAGCATTCTTCAATTTGGCATTTGCATCTTTTATTGGATGTGTGGCTTTGAATGTAATTCAATGACATTAAAACTTCCTATAATTTTGACCTTTAATTAACTCTAACATGGATGTTTTAACAGTATCTTCTTGGTGAGTATTGATGGTGAGTTTTCAATCCAGAAATTAATTTGTCAATCATGTATTTTTACTTTTTTTTTTTTTTTAAGTTTCCTTTGGTTTCTATTGATCCTAGCTTACTAGCAATGTAACACTTGCACAGGCTTGAAAATAAGGAGACAAGAAAAGCCTATTTCCTGTGTGACCTTATCTAGGTGTTCCTGCTCCGGCAGGGGGATTGGACTAGATGATCTTTCAAGGTCCCTTCCAATCCCTAACATTCTGTGATTCTGTGATTCTGTGATTCTATTCAATCACCTTCAAAAATCTTGAGATCAGAAAGATTTTCGTTGTCCAAAATACTTGACACTGCTAGTTAAAGCAATAGCATTATTGGAGTGATTATCAGCACAACTAAAAGCTTTTTAAGTGGGACAGAATAAGCAAGTAGCCATTGCTTATCTTTTTCCTCCATAAAGATTTGAAGAGCTCCTCCGGTTCAGAGGGAATTCATGTAAAAGAGATCTGCCTCTATTCCCATGAGGAATTCAGAAAGATTCTGCTGCATTCTCATCTCATTTTGTTTGAGGACTCTGCATAGTGTAAAGAACTGATTATTAAATCAGAATTTGATATTGGGTAAATCTCAGATTGATCCACCTCAGTTACATTGTGTGAGTAGGTGGAATGTGTCTGCAGCAAGAATAGAGGCCAGGAAAACACTGATTTCTGAAAACATCTTTCTCATTCTGATTCCTTGTTCAGAAGTCCTAACAGATTCCAAGATACTAACTGTGGTTTTATGGGTTTAATATTGTCCCACTTGTCCATCAGGCCCTCTTAATAAGCAGCAGTGGCAGTCTGACTCAAAGTGCCTGTGTTCTACACATATCTTCAGTGCATTTTGCTGAGAATCTTCTCATTAACACCTGACAGAACTCTTCTAACCCTAATCTGTTTCCTGGCGATTCATAGTCTTATTTATTGTAAAATAAACTTCACAAACTCAGAATCTATATGTGCCTTCTCTTGGTAGTAAACTCACAGGTGACACATAAGAACTAGGTTGTGAAGTAGCATATAAGGATATTAACAGAAAAACTGAATGGATTTGAGAAACAAGGAGAGAACTGTGGAGAGAAAAAACACATGGAAAGTATCAGCTTAGGCTTCACCAGCTGCCATCTATGAAAACTATCTCAAACTACAGGTTGTAAAATCAATAAAGAAAAACAGATAAAACAATAATTTTAAGAGCAAAACCTACTTGCTTTTGAATGAAGAGTTAAAGGACCTCTTCTGTCATTTGTGACAAAAAAACTATTCAGTAAAGCACATTTCACACCAGATTGGCTTTAGGCATTGAGAGGTTAAGGTCATATTTTAATGATGGAAAATATCTTATTCGAGCATAACCTGGAACAATCCTATATAATGAGGAACTTTCACCATTATTTTTTTTCTGCAAAATAAATGCTTCTGTATTCATATCCAGTTGCTTTCCAACTGGAATACTAAATCTTGCCATCTTTTTATTGGCAAGATAACAAACAAACGGAAAGGAACACAAAGATCTCCAGAAATTAAATATTCATAAAAGCAGAAATATGTAATGTGGTATTTTTATTTTGTCTTTCTTAATGAATATATATTACCAGATGTAGAATCTCAAGATTTTAATGAAAGTTTTTTTTTTTTTTTTTGAATGGATTTTCTTCACTACTCGGTTCAACAGCAGACTAATACGGACATGACCCCATTATGGGAATTCACATCTCAGCTCTACATTGTTTAGAAAGGTCTGGAGTGAAAGCTTCTGGTATGAATTTGGTCTCTTCAGTCTTTGAATATGAACTTCTTATATCACTCAGGAATACCTAAGAATATCAGTTTCATCTAGGGAATTTTTTAGGGTTAAGTCTGATATATATAAATAAAAAAGATATTTTGATACCTCAGATATTATGGTGTATCATAAACATCACTGCCCTCTTGAAACTTTTCAGCAAGCTGATGAAATGAGGAAAACTTTACTCAGATGAAATCAGGAATATTTAAAAACAAAAGATTCTTTGAAATAGATATCATTTGTAAAAAATAATTCACTTTTTTTTTTTTTTTTTTTCCGTATTGGCCAGTTAATTATGTATTATGGAAAATTTCAAGAAAAAAACAAACGTTGTTTGATATAGAAATTATTAACTGGTATAACATACAACCTAGTTGCATTTGTGAAAATGTCCTACATGTTCCTTCTGATTATAAATCATTAGATTAGAAACAGCATGGCTTAGAGATCTGGAATAAGATTCTGTGAAAGCAAGATTTGTTGTTCAATATGTCACTGAATACTGACTAGCCTTAGTTAAATTACTTCTCTTCTCAGTGCTGCTGTTTCTATGTTAAATACAGAAAAGACAGCAATCTCATTAATGTGGTTTGATCCACTAATGAAAACCTGTAACTACGATTCAGTGTTGCTATCGTAAAGGAGGTTTGGTGCAAAAAATTGTTTTGAAGGTGACCCCAAATACCTGTTCTGAAATAACTCATAGAGAAAACAATCCACATTTTATTTAAAGAAATTTTCAGAAGAAAGGAACAAAGTTATATTCCTGTTCATTTTTAATGAAGTACATGAATTTTAATGTATATTTTACCATGTTTAAAGAGAGAGCAACATAGAGGGAAATTATTATCAGTGGTTAAACTGTATATACGTGCACCATACAAACTTTTCAAACAAATTCACTGCCTACAGAAGGTACTATTTCTTATTCAAGAATATAAATAAGCACCAGGTGTTACTTAAACATAATTAAAGATGAATAAAGATGAGCTGCAAGTATAGATTTATTCTTCAAGCAGATTTGAGCTAAGATTTTGTCATTGCTATGTAAAAGGCAACTCCAAGATTTTCACATACTTCTTTCTTAGTATAGGAGGGATTATCCCATGAAAAATTCCACTGACTGCAGAGGGAGGTTATATTACTAGAGGCAGAATAGCTACTTCACTTTTATATAGCAAAAATTAAATAAGGTGGATCACATTTTCACCTATTTCATGTTCAAATAGTATATAGGAAATTTGGAATTTCCTCCTCTGTTGCTCAAAGTGCTACTTGCTGAGAAGAGAAAACAAGGAATGAGAAAATATTTACACTTGATTGCTGAAGGGTTCTGCTGAAAGTCTGAAAATCTTCTTCTGTATTACAAAAACCTAACTAGTTTGTGGATTGAAAGGCTAGGTTTGGTTGCATAGCAGTAAGATTATAGAAATTGAAACTTCTGTTGAAGAGCCTGCTATCTAAACCTTATCAGATTAAACTGTATTCTTATCTTTGTGAAAAAAAAAAAAAAACACAAAGAGACTAAAATGAAAGATTTTTGTGCAGAAATCAGAAAGTGAGTAAAAATTACTGAAAATATAGGTTCAAATGCATTTTCAGTGGCCTCAATGTATATGATCTCTTTTAATGAAAAGGTAGATGACTTCAGAAGTATAATACTAAGAAAAATGAGATAAAATAGAATATACATCTTCATGATTTCAGAACTAAATAAGGCTTGAAAACTCATCATCTGTGAATGACAGAAGCCTGTATGCAGGATTCCTGATCAGTGCATGGGTATGGTTTATCAGTGTGATGAAGTGATGGGCAAAGAATGAATCTCTTTAACCTGTAGTTACTGTGCTGCCTTACCCACCTTTAGCTTTGATGTCTCTGGGAACATCCTCATTCAATATGATATTCCCCTTTATTAACAGAATCCTTATTTCTTTCTTCTGTTACTTAAGTGAAAATGATTTAAATCTAGTGATGAAGGTAAGTGTGTTTCTCCCTTCTAGTTTAGTATGGGAAAACTGTCCAATGTAAAGGAACAGAATGTAAAGTATTTAATATGGTATCTCTAACAAACTAGGGGAGGAAAATTAGCTTTAAAATTACCTTAAAAATACAGTAATTTCCACAATGTGCAGTGTAGGGTGAGGAATAGCACAAAACATGTTACCGGCTGGCAGATTTTCCTCTTGTCTGTAATTTAAAGAACATACAAGGTCACCGAACAGGTGAGGATAAAGAAAATGATTTAATGGGTGCCACTGATAGTTGAAAAATTTTGTATTAATATCCAATGTCAACCCCATTTCAGGGAACCTCAGTCTACTTAGGTATCAGAAATTCTTCCGGTACAGAATTGGGCACAGGCAATGAGAAAATCTTAAAAAAAAAGAAAAGAAAATTAATTGTTTTGTCCCTGTTATATTTAATACAGTTATATAGTAAAGTAATAATTATTGTGGACAGCATGACAAGATCATTAAATAACTTTTATATTATGCCCTGAGAATAAAATTTAATAATGAATATTATTTTAAGATGAGTAAACTAAACACCTATATATTTCTTACACAGCGTATTAGAGAAAGTCATGTTAAATCTCTCTGTATTGTGATTTAATCATTAAACTCTTCCATTTTTCTAGGAAAATTTTCAGAGTGACAATACAGACGATGTAATCCTCCATGTACTTTAAGGAATCCTAACAATATTTTTATACATTGATGTACTGGTTCAACATTGTGGTTAAGTGGGGATTTCCTGTTCTCAAACATCTAGCTAGTTATCTCCATGACTCTGAGGCACTTATCAGCAGTACGCTAGAATCAACAACTGAAGACAGTTAACATAGATAGAGTTACATGATTTTGAAAACAGTGTATTGTCCAGAATGACAAGCTGAATTAAAGGTTAAGGTATGGGAAGAAGGGTTTGGAATACAACCACTTAAAAAAATGTTTTGTTTTTGCACCCTGAAAAAAATTTAATTACAAAAGTGTTGTCAGCTTTTTTTCCCTCATATTTTACAAGTATACATAGCCTGAACACATCATCAGTATATATTTTGTTCAAATATTGACCACGGGTTTTGCACTGCAACCTCCTTTTTGCACTGCAACCAAATCTGAGTTAGAACTAGAACACTCAGTTGAGTTAAATTTATACCTGTGGTCATCGTTCCAGCCACCTGCGTGACCTTACTGATTCTACAATGGGCTCAACTTGTTCAGGTCTCCATTGGGGTTCATATTTTCATCTCTTAAAATATAGGTAACCACATTGCATATGATTTACCCCATGGTTATCCCACCACAAAGCAGCTTAGTAGACAGTATTAGTTTCTCAGACAAGTTTCAGAAGTGTATTTTTGTAATTAGAAAATAGCCAAAATGCAATATTTTGGACAGAAAGAACTGGTGGACCAGTAGTTTAATATGGGAAAATAATTCCATTGTCCCACAGTATGTCTTAAACTTCAAAAGAACATTATTATCTATTTTTATTTGAATATTTGAAAGCATGTATCTTTTAAGCTGTTAGATATTAAAATATGCAGGATTTACTAGCATTTTATTGGAGTAGTTGATAAGATTTCAAGACCAAATATTTTTCATTCCCTGGAGTCTAGAATGATGTAAATAAAATACTAGATCACAAGACACAAAGAAAATTAAAGATCCAAGCAAAATAGACAAAAGCAAGAGCATCCAAAGTTAAATTTAAAATTCCAGCTTTCTCCATTTTGACTGAGCTAACACTGCCAAATCTCACTTGGTGGGAATTCTTTTGAAGTCTCTCAGTATTGCATTTAAAAGGTTTTACAATATGTTTCCTTTAGACATGTAAAAACTTTCTTAGTGTCCTAAAATCTCACTTATGTAAATAATTAGAGTTGAACATCCCTGAGGACATCTGAAGTGTTGCAATACCTTTGCCTGGGAAAGTCTCTGGAAGGGATAATTATGACTTAAATGTATACAATGAAAGATCCCAAAGTGACACAACAGCATAACAAGGCTGCACAGTCTTTCAGAATAGAAACTGAAGAATTAATTTGTTTGGTTCTTTTGAAAGGTTCTAAACTGGCCCCTTTCATAACTCCAATCAAGATTCCTTATTTTCTGAAATTCTACTTTTGCCTGTGGGCATTTCTGTACTGCAAAATGCATAATAGACATCACTCAAGTAGTTCTGAAAAAGCTGTATTACTTTCCAGGCAGTGTAGCATCAAGCAAAATTACGGTAGGAATATACTGGCGATTCTTCAGGCATCACTAATAAGCAACACACTGAGAGAGCTAATATAACTCTTAATTTTAGCATTAGACTATTTGGTTCAGACAACTTTCTACCATGCTGCTTGGTTTATAGGGTCTTATATTGAAATGGCTAATGTGTTTCCAAGTGAGTTAAAAAAAAAGGGGGGGGGGGGGGGGGGGAAAAAAAAAAGAAAAACAACAACAAACAATCAATGACAACAAAACATCAAAAAAAAAAACAACAAAACAAACAAAAAAGCCTGTTGTGACTTGATATTTGACTCAAGTATAATGCATTTGGAAATAAATGTTCCAGCATCTTCTATCTCATTGTAGGTTGTTTTGTGAGGTAGCTTACACTTTGTTGTAGCCAGGAAGAAGACCATATGGGAAGGCTAATTACTTTTTTTCAGTCAAGGTGTACATTCTTTGTACACATAGAAAGCATAAAGATAGATCCAATGCAATAAGTATCTTAGAAAGAAATTTGCGGAGAAATAATAGATAATAGAAAAAGGAAGGATTCATTTTACCTAACATTAACTATCAGAAGTTAAACATCTCATCTAAGCTATTTTGCTTTTTTGTTGTTGTTTTCCTTTATAATCATTGGAGAGACATAAACACCTAAGTCATTACATGAGTTGTTATCTGCCTCTGCCTCCGTGCCTCCATTGCCAAGCTATTTTAAGCAAGATGCCTAACTTTTAAATGGCTAATGTTAGTGTGCAATGAGTTCCACTGCTAAGTGTTTTGACTGACATTTTAATGATAACTAGCAGAGCTATCTAGACAACTGTTTATTAGATGTAGGACTTTATGCAGCATATAGATATACAGTCAAAGTTTGTGACTAGTTTGGTGGACTATCTCAAGGTCTCATTCTTTATACACTATAATACAGCTGAGAAAAACAATATCAGTTTGTTCATTTGCTAGTCTTTTTCTTTTTCTTTTCTATGTTTGCTACATGAAATAGATATGTCTGGTCTGCCACTGTGCTAATACATAAAATATGGAGACAATAAATTAACCAGTGAGATTAATCTAAAACACCAATTCAGTAAATAATTTGGAAAAAAAAATATTCATGATGAATGCTACTCTAAATTCACAAAGACAAAAATGAAAAAGTTGGTCAGGCGTAAATTATTTATTCATTGAAAATACCCTTATTTTTAGATTTAGTGTCTGATGCATGTTTTTCTTTATGTGATCGTCTTTTGTTCAAAAATAGTGCAACTCAAAACTACAAAAAATGCAAGTAATTTCATGGTTCACAAATTCAAAACTCAAGTATCTTGCTAAGATTTGTGAAAAGAAGTTAAAAATATACTAACAATACCGTTTTGATGACAAGCAACATTTCGTGAATACTTATCTTCCAGTTTTCCAGTCATGAAACCTTTAACTGTTTCAGAGGAACTTTTTATTTTTAGACAGGAAACAGTACCATACCAGCGCAGAAAGTTTGTGAAGAGTTCTGAAGAGTATTTTCAGAATTCAGACTTATTCTGAAGCTTTGTAAAAGTCTACATAGAAAGAAGGGATCATTGACTGTAAAGCTGAAAGTCAGAAAGATACACTTCAAAGTATGGTAATTTGAAGTTCTTTAAAGGTGAAGATCAGGGAGCTCACATCATTATTTTTTAAGACTCACAAACACGCTTGTATGTGAAAAAAAATAAAATGTAGTGAAAACTGCACTTGTATAACCATAGTGCTTGTATGCACACTAGAAACATGGGTGGGAAGCACTGGCACTTAGAAACTAACAGGACAGCTTGCAAAGAAGTGACAACAGTGTCCAGAACTTTTAATAGCTGTTTGGCACAAGAAGAAAGAAATGGATGCACGCTGTGTCTTTAGAGCCCTGTGTAATGAAATATATTCAACTCACTCTCTTTTTTACTGTGCTTTGGTACAGTTTTGCCATAAGTATCTGCATTTTATTAGAACAGGTTTCATTGTAAACATCATTGCTGCCCTTCTGTATGAATAGATATAAGATATTAAAGCAGATGTTTTTAATAGGATGAAAATAATTTAAGACATATGTATGTAAAAACGTAAAAATTTTGCTTATAAATACTGTTCTGTGTTGGTACCTAAATGCAAATTTTCATCAGATCCTGCAGTATTCATTTCTGGAGTTTTAGTTCAGAGAGCTTGTTCTTCTAAGAACTTCATTACAGCTAAAAAAACTATAAAACTGTTTTCTCGATTTCTGTTTTTGTGGTTGTTGTTGTTGTTTTTGTTTTGTTTTGTTTTGTTTTGTAAAGTAAAGTAAAGTAAAGTAAAGTAAAGTAAAAGGAATTGGACAGATATATCTGTGCTATTTGGCACACATTTGACTGAACTGATTACTGATCCTGATGATAATATTTCTTCTGAATATTGTTTCTCAGAACACAGAGGGAGAGGAATGGTTTATCTACCATAGCACTTTGTCTCTGCTACTTGGTTGTCGTGAATAAACCACAGAATGAAGGAGAAATTAATGCATCTACCCAGTTAATAAACGTTCAGACAGTGGAATGATGCTCACTGCCACCTGACCCAGAAAGAAGTGAACCCTTACTCTGAAGAATGAGGGATAACGGCAGGCAGTTTTAATTGCTGTTTATATTCACAATGAGTTGTAAAGTGTTTGAGCCTGAGCTGAATGTGTGTGTGCCACTGACTGTTACTTTGTATAATTAACTTCTCCTACACAGTGTACTATTTTAGTAATTACATTTGTATATGGATGTAAAAGGAAGTACTGAAGTGGCAGGGGTTCTCATTCAGGTTCATAGTGAATATCCTCCCCAAAGCCAACAAGAACTTCCTTGATTCTTAATGGAGAAATTTCACTTCTTTAGTGAAACCTAGAAGACAGAAGACATCGAAAACATCTTCCTTGTTCTTTATTATTACAGATTCCCCAAAGATCCTGAAAAGCAGGATACACTCTATGACAGCTATTTTTCTTGACAATTTGAACTGGATGAAATTTGATTCTTATTGCCTTTTTGGTAGTCTCATTTAAAGCTAAATAAGCAAAGCACACTTAATAAAGAACCTGAGAACTGTAGCACCACTGTGATAACTAACACAGTTTCTGTTGCCTTTAGCTATTGAAAACTCTAATGCTTCAAAAGACAATTTCTCTCTTTTTATTTTCCCCACAGAAGCCACACATGGAGGAAAAAAATCCTTACTTTTGCTGACAGATAGCTTGTGGAGGTCCTGATTCATAGGGTAAGAAATAGAAATGTAATATAAAAACAGGATAAACAAACACCATTTAACTCTTCTTTTATTATGCTCTCAGAGTTAACAAAAAATCAGACATCTCAGGACTCAAGTATTACATCTTCTTCTCTAAAGAAAGTAGCATACACAGGCACAACTGTGATGACGAAAGGCATGCAATGTTTACAGTGAATTGATTTATGTTAAATCATGCATAAGAAAAGATTATATATGGCTATCCACCAAGATACAGTGTTTAAAGCTTCATGTTGTTTGTCTAGGACAATAAAACATGTATCTGAATGGGGTATGAAATTTTGCACAAAATAACCTAATTGTACTTTACCACAGAAAAAGAATAAATATACCATGTCACACTAACTTCTCGACTGGGCAACAATGGATCACCTCTTATGCACTGGCTTAGCTCCCATTCTTACATGAACCATTCATCCATGGTTCATGAAAATTTGCCTCTGGGCTCACTCTTCACTTGTTTTTTTCATTTTTTCCTTTTTCTTTGAGACTATGTGTTCCATTTCCTGAGATAATGAGTATCTTAATGCCTTTATGCACGGATGCACCTTTCTTTCAGTGCTACAAAGGATCCCATCTCAAAAGTAAAGCATTCTACTTAATATAACAAGGCATTTGCTATTCAGAGGGAGCTATTAATAGGCTTAGCTTTGAATGAGTGACATTCCTACAAGGATTTACCCTATTTTGCTGCCATGGGACAGAGATTGAGAGGGTAAGGGTGAAAGATCCTTAAAGAGTTTTCTTCCTTAAAGTGTCCACTAACTGATTTGGATAGACCTTCTCCCTCTGTTTTGAAGGAATCATTTCTATTCTTTTAAAATATGATATATATAAGAAAAATGGTGACATCCAAATTAAATATGTGTATGGCCATTTCTTAGATATTCACAGTAGTAAATGCAATACAAGTTATTTACAAGATACTATACAAGTTGCTTTCAGGGATCTTGAGTTTTCAGTATAGATTTCAGAGGGGACCGAAGCTTATGTCAAGTGGCAGTAATTGTAATTTTGTAATTTTTGACAGTAATGTTGTGGTTTGTGGTGGGTTAACCTTGGCTGGCCACGAGGTGTATATCAAGATGCTCTTTCAGTCACTTTCCTACGCAGAACAGGGGGATCAGTTAAGATGAAAAAAGCTCATAAAAGCTTTTTGGGATAAAAGCAGTTTAATGAAAGAAAAAAAAATAGCACGTGCAAAAGCGAAGGAAAAATATATATATATATATTTATTCTCTACTTCCCATCAGCAGGCAATGTCCAGCCACTTCCTGGGAAAAGAGCCTCAGTACATATTATGGTTGCTTCAGAAGAGAAACACATACATAAAAAAAATGCCCCCCTCCAAAACACCCCCTGCCCATACCCCTCTCTTAGGTTTTATTGCCAAACACGATGTTATATGACATGGAATATCCTCTTGGTTAGTTTGGGTCAGCTGTCCTGACTGTGTCCTCTCACAACCTTGTGCCATCCCCAGCCCTGGGGGGTGGTTTGGAGAGACAGTTTTGATGTTTTGTTAGCACTGCTCAGCAATGCACAAATATTTTGGTAATTATCAACAATGTCTAGCCACAAATGCAAAACACAGGGCAGCTACAAGTTGTCATTCCAGCTAGACCTAGTACACAGTTCAAAGGAAGATGAGGAAAAAAAAGAAAAAAAGGTCTTCCATGGAAGTGGTTGGTTAAGGTGGAAGGCAAGTGCCTTTCATTTAAAGGTTAGAGGCTCCTGTTGACTGAAATCTAGCCGAAGTGATCAATGCAATCAAAATATCTTTGTGTTTAAGTTTTCGGGGAAAGTTCGGGTAAGAATTCCAGCAAAAGAGCATTTTGTATTTGATACTTCCCATCTCTCAGAACTAATTATTCAATTGCTATGTAGAAAACTTGATCAGGCAAAACATTCATGACAACCCTTGTCTATAGGTAAGCAATAGTCTTTCAATTCTCCGTTGTCAATCATGGTACATAAAACTATGTCCACCTCTCTACTGCTTAACTTAATACATCTGCAGATCTTTATAACTAAACAGGAAATTAGATAGGTACTAAAGTTATCACAGACCTCTGGTGGATTTGCCTTTTTAGCAGCTGTCAGTGTTAGCTATTTAATGAATGACAAACTGCTGTGATTCAAAACCATGGAAGTGCTCATAGGGAACAAACTAACCACAGTCCTCTGCATTTTAGTAAGAATTTTAGTAAGACACAAACATCCTTGAAAAATGTAGAAATCCTGTAAAAAGCAAATACCATTACTACTGTGGGCTAAGTGTTTTAGGCTTCTAACTTTGTGGTGCAAGAACAAAACACATGTGAGAAAATAGGTGAAGCAGCAATTAAATAACATGAATGTATTTTAGAAAATGTCTAAGTATGAGAACGACGTTTTTCATTTGAGCTCTGGCTGTACATTTTTACAATTTTCCCTTTCTGGTACTCCTACAGGCCTTGCCTGGTCAACAGTCACCTAATATGAATCACGGAATTTTGTCTTTATTTTTGAAATAGAGCTGAAGGAAAACTCTGCAACCTTTCAAAATTAAGCTGACCATGCTTAATTCACTTGGGCAGTTCTGTTCTCTGACTTCATTTCAGAGGATGAATGAGAAAGAGAAACTCACTAATAATTGAACTTGTATTGGATTAAGAGTGGAAAACATAGATAAAAAAAAAAAAAGCTACAGACAAAATCATTTTAATTGAAGTAGAAGAAAAAATTAAAAAGCAATAGGAAATGTAATTTGCTATAGCAATGGATGAACAACTGAAGTCTGAAAAGCCATTTACTATACAAAGATCTTGTGTCAAAGCCTGTTTGCAGCTTGCAGCATTTTGTCACATGTCATAAGAATAGTCATACCATGTCAGACCAAAGACCTATTTGGTTTATTATCTAACCTTTCTGAGTGGCCTAGCCCACCAGCAAGATGTAAAGGCTTCCTTCTCAGTACTGGGTAACTGTCCGACTGAGAAGCAGAACAAAAAATTTTGATCAATTCATAAAACAGAGAAAAACTTGGAGAAACTTACAGTTCATATAATATTGTATAAAAGCTTGCATTGGTTTTTTTTTCCATCCTTCAAATATTTTTATCAAAATAAATAAAGCTACAGTCATCCAGTTAATGAATGATATCATAAACATATATGTTTAATAAATAAAGAGAATATATTTTATGAATTCTATTACACTATATATATATTTATCTCCAAACCATGTTACTGAATGATTTATACTGTGTCTTAAATTTACCGTCAGCTTCTTCAAACTTTTTATGAAGAGATAAATACAGTTGTTTTTCCCTGTTGCATTGTTTATTTTTTTTACCCTATGGTCCTTAGATATGTAAGATCTAATTTTGCTATATACCTCTGTGAGATATCAGGATTACACTTAACTTGCAAGACAGAATTTACCCAGTAATTTACATGAAATTCTTTATCCATTAGGCCTATTTCACACATATGAAGCAGTCCTTAACCCCTTTGTTGCACAAACACAATTGCCCCTTTCAGTATCTGTTTACCATGTTTGATTTTACTCTTTCCTTTCTCATAGTAGATCTATGGATTTGACTTTGGCCATATCCTGTATAGTTTTTTGTTGTTGTTGCTGTTGTTGTTGTTTTTTTTCCTGCCGTTATAATTGAATTGATTAAAGTTACATTACTTCTGTGTTTTTTTTTTTTCTCCTCCCATAAAGAAGCATGAAGATATTCCACTAAATTATTTACTTATTTTTTTTTTAAATCTTTCTTCTTTTTGTGAGTTCCTATCTGGCTACTTGATTAACTTTTGGGTTGCAAGTAACGAAAAGAGCCTTTGCAGCACTATTCAGATGCTGCTTTAAGTAAGAATTGATTTCATTTTAAAGGTTGAAGAGTTTAAATTCAAATATGTAATTTAGATCCATCTTTAATTCAAGAGAAAAAAAAAGTAATGACAAATTATACAATGACACTGCATCTTCTACTTAAATTTAATCTCTAGCCTGGATAAAATAAAATCTTTTGATTAGCAGCAATTCTTGCCTTACAATAATCTAAGTGAACAGGCACTGTGACACAGTGAAGACAACACACCCTTGGAAAGGAAAACAGGCACAGGGCAGAAAGTGTTCTGCATGTCCTCTTGTGATTAGTAAAGAAAGCTGAGCAAACTGCTCTAAAACTAAAAACAGGTTCCCTAAGGAAATTATCCTGGCAGTGTAAGACATTGGCTTGAAAGAGTAACATTGTAAGAATTCTGCTTAAACTACTCTTAGTCATTTCCTAACCCCTGTGATACTTGTTACATTTGTACTTCAGTGTGTCTTTAACTTACTTTTCCCCATGTTGACCTTAAAAAGGAGGAAAACTAAGGGATTTTTCCTTTAGAGTACAAAGTTATGTTGTATTCAGAGTACAAAGGATGTTCTCCTGTTGAACATGGTGTAAGTGAATGAGAAAGTACACTCCTAATGGACTATATATAATAAATGGTGTATCTTCATAGAATACTTCCCACCATATTTCTGTTTATGATTTTCTTGATTTTTGATATTCAGTTTTGATTCATTCTCAGTAGAACCACTGCTTCGGAGTGACTCAGATTCTTATCCAAATCAGGATTCAGAAGTCTGTCATCAGCTGCATATCTTAGTCACTAGGAACTTCCATTTTCTCAATTATTAGGTGACAAAGTTATGAGAAGAAAAGTTTTTTGCTACAAACCACAGAGAAGTCAAGCTTAACATGACTACAACAGGAAAAGGCTCTTTCAACAAGTTATTAGATTACATTTGGAATGTGATAAAAAATAATCCCAAAAGTGTTATAGTCTTCTTAAATAAATTAACAGTTAAGATCTTACCTGGAATATTCATGCAGTCTGGTTACTGCATCTCACAAAGATACTGTGTGAATGGTTCAGAAAACACAACAGACTTAAAAAAACACTTTCTGTGAAAAATGATTCAGAAATGATGAAATGAAATGATATTAGAATACATTTCTAGAAAGAAATACGTATGCTTTGATTAAAATATATAAATGAGTGGTCTAGAGAACATGTTCAGTAGGAGTATACTTCCTTCCTTCAGATATATAAAGGAGCATTCAGTTAAAATGAGGAAGTTCAAGCAGCCACAGAGATAAAAGCTATATTTCACGTAACATGTGGTTTCACTGCAGAACTCCCACTACATAATATTTTTAAGTTCAAAAATGTAATAAATGAGATAGTGAGCCTCATTCTTCAAACCATAAACTCATTCCTGACTGTATCAAGAGAAAACACAGATGAGAGGACAGCATAGATTATCCCATATCTACCTACTGCAGAGCTTTTGTATTTCCCTCCCAAATCTTCTGTTGTCAGAGATTGTTTATTGGGATAGATGGAGACTCTTTCAGTGTTGAATATCTTTTGTTCCAACTCACTCCTGATTTGTCTGTTCAAGCAACTTGATCAGATCTGACCCAGACTTCCAGGGAGAAATAGTATTTGTAATTAAATGCACTGACACAGCTCAAAATAAACACAAGAATGAGCTCAGCAGTGAAATGAGTTATTTCTTCACAAACATAATTAAAGTCAGAGCTTCTTTTAAATTTCTTTGCTTCTGAGAGAATATTCTCAAGGCTGGAAGGAATGCTGCAGCTAGGTGTTTCTTTGATCAAGACTTATTATTACTAATAAAAACTAAAAAGTACCCAGAAAGCTTAATTTTATGATATATGATAGAATTCACCTGAGAAAGGAGGCACCACACAAACCCTGATTGGTCAGTATGCCTTGCCTATACTCTTTGTCAAAATTCTCTTTCCACTGTTTATGTTATAAATAAATAGATTAAGTCTAGCATAACTTTTGTAGCAAATAGTTTTTTGGAAAAAAAATAATGCCAAAAAGCAAAGTCAAAGAATGCTTTCAGTAATTTTCTTTGATTGCAGAAAATTTCCCTTTTTGATAATAAAATGAATGCAAGGTCAAAGAGTAGCGATTAAAAGTTTGAAGTGTGCCTGTCAGTCAATTATGAATGACATTCCTCAAACGTCAATGCTGTTTCATATCCTCATTATTAAACTTGGTGTCAAAGCAGTGCAATTTCAGCAAGTTCACAGGTGACACCTAATTGGGGGAGATGGTTAATGTGCTGTGGAGGGCTGCCAATCAAAGTGAGCTCAGCAAACTGGTGAAATTGGGTGATAAAAATCATATGAAGTTCAATAAATTCAAAGGAGTCCATACAGTAGTAGGAAGAAGGGACAGATTGTCAGGAAGACAACTTTGCATAACGTACCTAAGCGTACTGGTTGACAAGAAGTTGAACATAAGTCAGCAATGTGCCCTTGCAGGGATAAAAGCTGTATAATGTACACTGTACATGTATATATTGTGTATGTACATGTATACTGTATAATGGATCATAAAAGCAAGACTTCAGCCAGTGGGTTGAGAGAAGTGATTATTCCTCTCTATTCGTCACTCGTGAGACCACAGCTGGGCTATTGTGTCCAGTCTTGGATCGTACAGTACAAGACAGACATTAACAGACAGGAAAGATTCCAGTGGAGGGCACCAGGGTAGCCAGGGACTTAACATATATGACCTACACGGAGAGGATGAGAGAGCTGGGTGTCTTCAGCCCGAAGGCTAAATGAGTATCATTTACTTTTTGAGTTGTTACAGAATCAGAGTCTACTTGGAGGTGCTGAGAGAAAGGAGGCAAATAATCACAAGTTACAATCAGGGAAATTCTAGTTGCATAAGGAAAAAATAGACATTACAAGAGTTGCAAAGCACTGGAACAGGTCGTTGAGAGAAGCTGTGGATCCTTCATCGTTAGATATAGTGAGAAGGAACTGGACAAGGTCCTGAGTGACCTGATCTTAGCCTTGCTTTGAACAAGAGGGATAATTAGAGAGAAAGCTCTGGGAGGACCCTTCCAAGCTAAATTATTCCATGAATCGATGAGGCAAACAAATAAGCAAACAACCCCCTCTCCCAACCCCTCAAATTAAGTAAAGTGAAAACACAACAACTAGGTTTATATCTCTCCAGTACTAGCTCTTCTGACAGGACTGTTTGTACAAAATAAAACTCTACATTTCAAAGCACAACAATCTGAAAAGGAATCTGCCCTCTAGGTGAGGTGAAAGAAAGTGATGAGCTGTATCAGGCACACAAAAGAGAGCCAGAGGCTGCAGTTGGTAAGGATTATGCTGAAACTATGTGTTGTATTAGTGCAGTTATTCATGTTATGGTTTTCTATGCTTTTGTGTTACTGTAGACAAGCTTCTGAATGAAAACTCTCACAGGGAACCCACTTACAGGTAACCACCTGTAGGTGTCTAATATGGAGATCAATCAGTGATTAGATACAGAGATATAAAACCACAAGAAAAATGTATGAATTTGGAAGATTTCTGCTTTACAATATCTAACTTTTTCTGTCAAAAAATATTTTCAAGGAAATTTATACATCAGCCTTAGCTGGAAGTCCAATCAGGTTGCTTTGCAGAAGGAACTTTTGACAAAGTTAGTAAAATCAAAACATCTTGAAAGTATCTCAAAAATACTAGCTAATTGCCCTTTCAGATAGAGCTGTCCTGAGAGGCTCCATCAAGAACTTTTGTGTTTTATTTGAACAAAATCAAATCCCAATGATATTTTGTACGATTGTTTTCCCACCACTATAGAAAGTATTGTTATATACAAAGACACACAAGCAGAGTTCTAATTGAACATTTTCACACTGATTCTTGGTATAAAAATATTCTTTATTGGTTGATTTTTGTTCACATGAGCATCTCTCATTTCTGTAAGAACCCAGGTAACTAATAAGGAAACTGACAATATTTTTTGAAATATTTGTAGGTTTATTTTTTTACTTCTCTTTCTTTCTTTCTTTCTTTCTTTCTTTCTTTCTTTCTTTCTTTCTTTCTTTCTTTCTTTTTTTTTGTAAGGTTATGAAGAATGGGGAAAAAGTAGTTCTAAATTTTGGTCCATTTGGGTTTGTACTGATAACACTATGGGATATAACAAGAACTGCACAGATTAATCAGCTGCTCTTTATAGTTGTTAAGAATGCTGGCCTTAATGAATTTTTCATTATTGGCATTCTATAAATTTCTGTGAGGGTGCAGAGCAGTGAGTGCTAAATAAATTTGTCAGAGGGAGAGAAAGAGAAAGCAGCAAAATAGTTCTTGCATGCCTGGCATAAATGTGTTTATAATGACTGTCAACTCGGAGTCAGTAAGGAAATGGTTTTACAACAGAAAGAAAAAAGAGTAAGGGTAAGAGAGGAGGCTGAAGATACTGACTGGTATGTAGAAATACAGAGCATTCTTCTGGAGTAGATTTAACTTGCAAAGACCACCACAAGATTTGAATTACTTCTTCAAATTCAGCAAGGTAAAGATAACAAGCAATATTCCTTTTCATAGTGATTTTTAATATCCTGAAGATAACCAACCCTTAAACAACTTATGAAGTCATGTACGAACTGAAGGACCCTTCTGGAAATGAGATGAGCTCATTGAGCTCATAAACCCTTGATGTGGCCAGGAGGTGCAACTGTTCATATCTGTATATTTGTATGAACAGCTAAATCTAACACAGATCAATTAAAAAGATAGAGCCTCACAAATGAAAGGAGTTTTGTCTAGGTCTTGGTTGTTAATAAATGATTCTGATTTTATTTTTCTGTCTATTTTATTCAGTTTTCTTCACTTTTATTTCTCTGTTTGATTCTTCTTCAGTAGGGATGACAGCTGGGCAGTTTACAAGCTGTGGTAGTGGCACTTGTAGTATGCAATGCTGTAGAGAATCACTCCTTGAGCCAGGACCTATTACATTTTTCATAGAATTATAGAATGGTTTTAATTGGAAGGGACCTTAAAGATCATCTAATTCCAACCCACCTACCATGGGCAGGGATGCCAACCACTAGACCAGGTTGCTCAAAGCCCCATCCAACCTGGCCTTGAATATTTCCAGGGATGGGGCATCCACAACTTCTCTGGGCAACCTGTTCCAGTGCCTCACCACCCTCATAATAACAATTTTCTTCCTTATATCTAATCTAAATCTACCCTTTTTCAATTGAAAACCATTACCCCTTGTCCTATCACTACAATCCCTGACAAAGAGTCCCTCCCCAGCTTTCCTGTAGGCCCCCTTTAGGTACTGGAAGGCTGTTCCCCAGAGCCTTCTCTTCTCCAGGCTGTTTCTTCTGCTTTGCTGTGTTTTCATTCAGATCTGCTACTTGAGTTATCTCCACTTTAATGCAAAATAACATCATTTTAGTTTCTCTAGCATCTTTAACACCTAAAAGCAGAAGGACATAAGGCCCTCTTTTTCTCTACATATGTTTTCGTATGGGCCATGTTTTCCCATTTCTATGGTCATGGAGGTGGTGTCCCCCAGAGGTCCGTACAGGGTCCAGTCCTGTTCAACTTATTCATCAATGACCCGAATGATGGAATAGAGTGCACCCTCAGCAAGTTTGCTGATGACACAAAACTGGGAGGTGTGGCTGATACACCAGAGGGCTGTGCTGCCATTCAGAGGGACCTGGGCAGGCTGGAGCATTGGGCGGTGAGGAACCTCATGAGGTTCAACAAAGGCAAATGCAGGGTCCTGCACCTAGGGTGGAATAACCCCATACACCAGTACAGGTTGGGAGCTGACCTGCTGGAAAGCAGCCCTGCGGAGAAGGACCTCGGAGTCGTGGTGGACAGCAGGTTAACCATGAGTCAGCAGTGTGCCCTTGTGGCCAAGAAGGCCAATGGTATCCTGGGGTGCATTAGGAGGAGAGTTGCCAGCAGGTCGAGGGAGGTGATCCTCCCCCTCTACTCAGCCCTGGTGAGGCCACACCTGGAGTATTGTGTCCAGTTCTGGGCTACCCAGTGCAAGAGGGACATGGAGCTCCTGGAGTGGGTCCAGCAGAGGGCTACGAAGATGATCAGGGGACTGGAGCATCTCATCTGAGGAGAGGCTGAGACAGCTGGGTCTGTTTGGCTTGGAGTAGAGAAGACTGAGAGGGGATCTTATCAATGCATACAAACATCTGAAGGGAGGGTGTCAAGAGGATGGGGCCAGACTCTTTTCAGTTGTGCCCAGCGACAGGACGAGAGGCAACAGGCACAAACTGAAGCACAGGAAGTTCCGGCTGAACATGAGGAAACATTTCTTTACTGTGAGGGGGACAGAGCACTGGCACAGTTGCCCAGAGAGGCTGTGGAGTCTCCTTCTCTGGAGATATTCAAAACCCGCTTGGATGTGATCCTGTGCAACGTGCTCTAGGTGACCCTGCTTGACAGGGGGGTTGGACTAGATGATCTCCAGAGGTCCCTTCCAACCTCAACCATTCTGTGATTCTGTGATTCTGTGATGTTTTCTTTCACTTACCTGGTGATATGCTACTGGGATATATATGTTCATAAGTAGACAACATAAGAAAACCTTAGTTCAAGTCTGCAAGCCAAAACCCAAGTGATGATTTCTGAAGCTGATTAAAGGTGTTACCTTTATCTCTTCCTTATGTTTTTTGTTCTAGTATAAAATATAGAAAAGACTTTTAATGCTACAGGGAAGTTTTTTTATTTGATAATGCAGCCTGGTTTTTGTATGCACCTGAAGTTTGTATAGCTCAGATAAATGCTGAAGAATTAACAATGAACTACTACCCAGGAAAAAATGATTAATGAAGGCTTATTGGAAATACTCTTCTGCATGGCATAGCTAGAATGCCACAGTTAGAGGGCATTTCAAGGAAGAAAAGTGAAGGAGTAGAAATTTATTTACAAATTATAGCTATGAATAACATTAGACATAATTCTTATTTCAGTGTTGATATTGATTGAACTGAAGAACAGAAGAAAAAAATACAGATGACTTATTTGTGTGAGGTGGAAGACCAGCTAACGACCAAAGCCTAAAACTGAATTAAACAAGTATAGAAAATCCTGCTTATCTCCTATTACAAATCCTCAAAGCTACTAGTAAACTCTGAGCTCACGTTTGAGTTCTGACACACCTTACCTCACCTTACTCAGATTCCCTTTAAATGGTAATGTTAGCTAAAAATGTAAACATAGTCAGAAAAGTATTCAGTAAGCATGGTCTTACTGGAAAAGCTCCACCAGTCATACAGAAGGCCAAGTCTTGCAATTGCATCTGAGCTGTGGGGAGGAGGAAGGAGACCACAGCCAATGCCAGAGATACAGATTTGCCACCTTAAATATCAGCAAAAGTTTTGCACACAGAAAGATCTCTTTCAGTCCGTTGTGGCTATCTCATACTGTCTGGTCAGCTCTTTAGGCCATCCTGTCTGAACAATTTCAAATAATATGTTCAACCTCATATACAATGATAAAACTTGCAAATCTCATTCTATCAATCAGTGTAACCATTTACTTTGAGTATAAACACTACACTACAAACAGTAGTTAGTCACATTGTCTCCGCTAGTGCTGCTACACAACCTCTTCTCTACATTTTCATTATGGTTCTGTGCTCATAGAAAAGTGTTCACATTGGTTCAAAGAAAGAAAAAGTGTTCACATTGGTCAAAGACATCATGGAGTGGTAATGAAATAAAAACTATTCACTTTTAAATGGTGAAATCATCTTAGCTGGTCTTCAATTAAAAATATTTGAATTATAACCAGGAACAGACTGTTTACCTAACAGAATATTAGTTCAAAATGTTCCCTTGCACTCTGTTATCTTCAGACCTAATTAGAAGGCTAAAGAAAGATATTTTCAAAATTATTCTTATAAAGACCCATGGAGATCTCAGCATGTACTGAACTCATCCTAACTAAAATAAGCAAAGAACAATGAAATGAGTTCATTCAGGGAAGTGTTCCTATATTTCTGAAATATAACATACACCAACATGAGTTTTCCTGGAAATTAAAATTTAATAAGACTAGTAGGGATTGATAACCTTGCTTTATAAGTATACCTCATGAGCTTTATTTATAGTTTAGTTGTAATAAATCTTAATTCCACATCCACTGAACTCCGTGGAAATTTTTGTCTTTGCCTTTTTTAGTAGAACTTACTTTCCATGCTATACGTACCTCTATTATTCTAATCACGCTATTTGATTCGTATAAGCGCTTTAAATAATTCACAATAGGATAGTGACAGGTCTCTATGATATATTCGTTCTCGTCAGAAAAAAAAAAGTATTACTCATTTGCAACTGAATTACACATACACTACACAAATTTTATTTTATATGTATGTATGTATTTATTTATTTATTTTTGACATCTTCAGTAAAAATCCAGGGCCACTTTTCCACTTCCTTTCTTTTTGAGCAGTAACAGTTTAGTGGAATCAGTGTGGGACTGAAGAAGAAAGATCAGTCTATCTTTCCTATGTGGCTGGGTCAAACTTTTCTGACAACACTGAATTTATATGTGGTTTAGATTTTCCTAATGTGTATTAGAGATAGCTCTACCACAATACATTGACTATCGGATGCAGGTAGAGCTCTATTCTACTGCAACGAATCAGAAATAATTTTCATTTTTCACTGTCCATTCCACCTTTCAAAGATAATAATTCTTTTCTTCAGGTTCAAAATGGAAACATGTTCCTTTTTATCGAGAGATTTCCTTACCTATATTAATTTTTTTTTGAATAATGTTTATGCTGTGTCTCTGAAAAGTTTAAGATGATTTGTTTCCTATATCATTTACCCTCTGCATCGCTGAAATTTTGATTTTGTTCATTCGGTACTCCTTCTCACAAAAAAAGCAACACTTTCAGGGTCAACTGCTTACCTTCAAGTGACCCTTGACAACAAATATTTTTAACATTGGCCTGAATGTCTTGTCATATTTCACTTTTATACTGCCACAATATTTTAACGTCTCAAACCCGGTAAAACTAAACTCTGCTCACAGTTAAAGTATTTTTTCTTTTCATTTTTTTTTTTTTTCACCAGTCCTCAGGTGACATCCTTCTTCTATCCCCTCAAGTGGAATATTTAACTTTGACTTCTGATCTTTGACTTCAGGAAAGTTGTGTGATTTGATTTAGAAACTTGAATATATATTGTCACTGAATCCAAGGAAATAGCAGATTGCAAAGCCCATCATAATTTCCTCAGGTTACTAACCTTCACTCTAAAAGAACATAGATTCAGGTGATTGAACCTTTAGACACTTCTTTTCTAAGGAATATCATATTCACTGATCAAGTTATCATTTGATTAATTTGAAGCAGTTCTATCCTAAGTCTGAGATGCAGAAATTTCAGAAGAATTTAATGTTAATATATTTTGAGAATCATAGTCAATATTTTGAAATAAATTTCAACTGTTTATTTTAAAGAAAACCCATTGTAAAGAGAGCAATTACCACTGAATGATTTATTATTTTGCAAAATGTTTTCATGAGGAGTAAAGCTTTTTAGAGTTTTAGAAACTCAATTTCAAGAGAGCATTCTCTGAGATTAAGAAAAGAAGTAGAACAGCACCACAAAGTCAAATATAGTATTATATCAATTAACTTCACAAAACTGGACATTACACAAACAATAATAATTTGTGATACATGATTAGTGAACTATCCATATGTGCGAACTACAGAAGGATAATAAAAGATAACTTTGTTGTTTTTCTGAATGTAGCAATCATATGGCAAAATAAATAATAATCTCAGGAGCCATTGTCAGAATATATTGTCTCCTATGCTGGCAACATTTTCTGCAGCAAGATAGAACTATTACTATGAAACGGGCACATGGCTATTACGGTTAACATTCCCTCATAAACAGGAATATCTTGCTGTCTTAGTGTCTGGCTGATACAAAGTCTATGATATGGCTATGAAAAATATTGTAAAGTCAGAATTATGTATACTAACTTGATATTTTCTTCTGTATACATAAAAATCTCCTTCAGAAGCAAAAAGACAATTACAACAAGGCTTTCTAGCGTTTTGGCATAGGCAAAGTAGGCTGCCAATTTATTGCCCCTGAGTATCTACCAGTCTAAGCACCAGCTTATTTTATCTACACAAAGATCAAAGGTGTGTAAACCGTGCATGATTCAGCTCAGAGTGGAAAATGGTTAGGAATTTTTAGCTGTCAGAGAAGTGATATTTGTTTGCTGAACACCCATATTAAACAAACAAAAAAAGGTGTTCTGTATACACAGTAAGTTTTCTACAGCTTTTATCCAAAAGTTTATTGATGACCAAGACCGTCCTCCCCACATAGATTCAGAAATGACAGTAGTCTCATTTTAAACTGATATACTTTCAATATGTTCTATACAAGGTTTCAAAACAGTTATTTTGAGGAATGCAGATATTCTTACACAGAGACTACTATGTTAATGACTCATTCGTAAAAGTATTAAGACCACGCTCAGGTGGATTATCTCATACAATAATCATAGTCAGCTTCTTCATGAATTATAATTGCTTGTAGGCACAACATACTTAATCTTAAAAAAGTTATCTTAGACGTGGCTGATCAGTTGAATCCTGAAAAGGCTCAGTTCACTCCATTAAAATTAAAAGGAAACAAGAAAGACTAGATTAGATGTTGAAATCTGCATTGCAGATATATGAATTTTGGTTAAATTAATCCCATTCTTTATGTCTAATCTATAGATTAAGCATATTAACTGTTTTCAGCACTTCAATTTCTTTTGTTCTAAATATAGAAACTTAATGTCTTGACATGCATCTTCCAGCTGAACCATGGATTTTAATTCTGGGTTTCTGTAAAAAGTTTCATATATTTTCCTTCATACAGCTGAAATCAAGAAGATATTCATTCTCCGTTGTGTATTCTTTTCTGTAGTTTGAAAGAAGTGTTGAATTTTGGTCTTTCTTTTCTTTCACAGTCTTCCCCATTACATGCCTTTCAAAAGGGTCCCAATAGTTTTGGAGAGCTTAAAGAATATTTATTTAGATCAGGGCTGTTTTTTGATTGCTTATGACTTGATAAGGCCTGAAGTTTAGTTTTTCTAGATCCTAGAAAATTTTGCATTGGAATAATATATTATCGGGTCTGCTTACTCTCCAGTGTATTGATTAATTTGTTGTAAGGAAGCAAAAATGAATTATGACAACCTTCCAATTCTGAACAATCAAAAATTCTATCTATTAAGAAAAAATATATATATATTTATAGTGCCTGGAATTTGGGTCTGATCCTTATTAAGAATTGAAAGTATTGCAGATTTCAGCTGTGGCTACAAACTCCCATAATCCAAGTGTCTGACTTTCGCCTTCCTTTTACTTTATTGTAGGTTTTGTAGTTTCATGTTCTCCTTCCTTTTTCAGAAATGAAGAAAAGGTTCCCCTCAGGAATCAAGACAACCTTAACTACGCTAATTTCATGGAAACTAAATAATTGGATTTATATTTTCAGGATATTGTTCTTTTCAAAAGCACTTCAATGAATGCTGTGAAATCTTATTTTTTCAGTAAACCTGAAAGACTTTTATGAAGACAAAACATTGAAAGGCATTTTGGCAGTGACTTCACAAATAAATGATCTTTTAATTCTACAATGTCTGGTAATGGCTTGCTTTCTGGAAGCACAAGTGGTAGCTATAAAACAAGGAAAGAATGATGTACTGTGAATCTTGAGAAATTTCTTCAATAAATCCCATTTTCATCTCACAAACGAGAAAATGTTCCTGAAAACAAAAATAAACTCATCTCCATAAACACAGAATTGACAGAAAAAAAA
>VXAA01004164.1:473738-493101 GCA_013399115.1 Anseranas semipalmata | reverse complement strand
AAAAAAAAAAAAAAGTAGTGCTTATGAGGTGCAAAAGAGGTGGCCAGCTGCAACTGAATCAGTGGTGAGAGGTATGAAAATAGCTTCTTTAAAAACTCTTTAACATATCATTAGAGAATTAATCAAATATACAATTTATTTTAGTAACCGATTTAGTCAAGAGCTTGGATTTCTTAATAATCAATGCTATTAAAAACTTATTTATAATAGTCAGAAATCTATTTCAGTCTGGGATTTATTTTTATCTATCTATCTATCTATTTATTTATTTGTTCATTTGTGTTGTGTTCTTAGGATGATTTTAAAATATTTTGCCGTTCCATTTTCTTCCTTTTTTGTCTTCTGACACTTCTGATTTCCTAATAGCTCTATTCACAAGAACAACAGCTGGAGCCTGCACAAAGCTAGGGAGAAGAATATACATAATATTGTATTTTATTTATAATGCATTATTTTTGCAAGTCCTTTTAATACACTTTGCATTGAGAAGTAGAAAGGTGTCTCATAAAGCAAGTTGCACAAATTTGTAGACTATCAAAAGATGAAGAAGAAAAAAGGACTAAGAGCTGAAATAAGAAAGGGACAATAATGGTGAGAAAATACTGAGACTAGAATTCCATAATGAATAGGGAAATATAAAGGTGAATAAGTGTCACAAAAAAAAAAAAAAAAAAAAAAAAAAAAAAAAAAAAAAAAAAAAGGAAAAAAAAAAAAGACAAACAAACAGGAAAAGATGGAAAGGAAATAACGAAATGGAAGTCTGAGGAAAAGAATATAGGAATTACTAGATGGAGCCTGTTGGAAAGAATTCAGGGGTTTAGAAAGATGAATGAAAAGAAGTGGTCCAGTAGGGAGAACAAAGGAAAAAAAAAAAATTACCGAATAGATAATATGGAAGAATGTAGAGATGCATGAAGGAGAACTAGTGACTCATCAGTCAAGTAACTCAAGAACTCAATATCTGAACCGGTGTTTTAATGTAAGCAAAAATCAAGGTTTTGTGAAGGATAACAAAATGATAGTTACAGTTAGTTTACATAAAGTTTATTGAAAGGCAAGAACAAGTATTTCAGATTAATTCAGATATATTGAGGAAAAGAATGATGGAAATAGAAGTGATGATAAGATATGATCATAGAATCATAGAATGGTTTGGGTTGGAAGGGACCTTAAAGATCATCTGGTTCCAACCCCCCTGCCATGGACAGGGACACCTTCCACTAGACCAGGTCACTCAAAGCCCCATCCAAGCTGGCCTTCAACACTTCCAGGGATGGGGCATCCACAACTTCTCTGGGCAACCTGTTCCAGGGCTTCACCACCCTCATAGTAAAGAATTTGTTCCTAATATCTAACCTAAATCTGCCCTCTTTCAATTTTATCAGGATAAAGAGTCCCTCTCCAGCTTTCCTGTAGGTCCTGTAGGTACTGGAAAGCTGCTATAAGGTCTCCCCAGAGCTGCATGCAGTACTTCAGGAGGGGTCTCACGAGAGCAGAGTAGAGGGGGAGAACCACCTCCCTTGATCTGCTGGTCATGCTTCTTTTGATGCAGCCCAAGATATGGTTGGCTTTACGACATGATATTGTATATTAGATCAAGAGAAAATTTTGCAATATGTTGTTATTGCTAGACAGACAGGCTTTGAAAGGACATTAAAAAAAAAAAAGAATCTCAGGCACTGAATCAGGAAGAAAGTTTGAAGGTAGAAATGTGTATTGTCATTTGATGGACTTGATGCACAGTATTTCAGCCTTCACTTTGGAAGAAGTCCTTTGCACTTTTTATTTCAAGGGAGTGACAACTAAGCTGCTTGTTAAAGACTTACAGTGGTGTTGAAGTTATGTCATTAAGAAAACTTTAACCAGGAACATGATACTAAGTTTCCCTTTTGAAATATTCTATTGTAACATTCTGAGGGAGCCAGGAACGTCCAGGCTGCATCACTTACTAAAGTGATGAAGTGATTAACAGGGCAGGCAATATTAACATAATCAAGTAAATGTAGTAGTAGTTAGTGATGGATAGTGATGATAGTGATGGACAGCCTACAGACCCTGTACAGCCCAATCCAAAATTCAGGTGGAATACAGGCATTTGGAAGATTCCAAGATGCTAAAGATTCATGGAAATTGCAGACTTCGGGGAAAAAAAAAGAAAAAAAAAAAAGAAAAAGAAAAAAGAAAAAAAGAAAGAACTCCCTGACATCAAGAGAAACAAGATACCATGGAATTATTGTGTCTTTCCATTCTTCTTTTCCACCGAGCAAGGTCTTGTTTAAAAGCCTAGAACGTGTATTTTGTTGTTCCTGAAGGTGTGTGGAGTTCTGCTTTATATGGAGGAATAAATTAATTCAGAGGAGGCAATAGATGAAAAATTACTTTGCCACGGTATCTCTGGAAAAGTCACTGTAGTGACATTTGTAGTCACTTTGGTGATATAGAAGTTGCTTATATCATACAGTGACCATAAAGTTGCCCAGTTTGATTTCATTCAGGCACAAAGCTGTGATGGGAAGAGACACCTTAGACCAAGAGGAACAGTTTCCAGGTGACTGCCATATGAAAAGAAGGAAGGAAGGAAGGAAGGAAGGAAGGAAGGAAGGAAGGAAGGAAGGAAAGAAGGAAGGAAGGAAAGAAGGAAAGAAGGAAGGAAGGAAGGAAGGAGGGAGGGAAGGAGGGAGGGAGGGAGGAAGGAAATATAAATAAATAATATTACTTAATAAAATACTTTTTTTTCTACCATCACCATTCTGTTAAATGCTGTCATGCAGATGTTTGACCGCATTTCGTCATTCAGTTAAGGGTAATTTTTTTTTTCTCCCAATTCAGCTCTTCATTTTTCCTCCATAATAGCCAGATAGGTTTGTTCTCTTTTTGCAAAGTTTTTTTTTTTTTTTCATTCTTACTAGGTCTTTCTATGTATCTCAATAGGTCTTCTCGGGTTATTCTATGTCCCATCAAAAATTTGTTTTTTTTCTAATAAAAGACCTCTGTGGACTTTGAATGTTGTTATCAAAAGAAAGGAAGAATTTGGAAGCATCCGTAAGAGAATATTCAAGAGTTTTTTGAGCATCTGTAAGCCCAGGAAGTACTATGAATAAATAATTTGTAATAAATGGAAATACAGTTTTTCAGTGGTAATGCACTTCTAAACTAAGATAAAAATAATTTGATGGAAATCCTTATTAAGATTCAAGATGGTTTATTTTGTCCTTGATGTCATTTTGGACTTCACACTTCCAGTGGCATTGTAGCTTTTTCTTTCCTGTTTGTCTCAAGAGATATATTCAGTGTTTTGAAATAATCGTGAATAATCCATTTATTAGTAAGTATTTATTTGTCTGTTTATGACTTTTTTTCAGGCTATTTAATGAAAACTATACTTTACAGTTCATTTCTCTAGCAGTCTGGGAATAAATTACAATGTCATTAAAGCTAGAGTGGCAGAATGCACAATTAATGACTTGCAAAAGTATGCTAGTAAAGCCATTCTGGAAGCATTGTGAAACTAATAAAGCTGTAATGCACTTAGAACTGGAATTTGTATTCTGAGAGAAAACCTGTGTCAATCTTAGTCATTTTGCTGTGTTAATATAATATTTCAGGTTGGCTTTAGGAGTGACACCAAACTTTCTACATAGGAAGATTTCTTATCACAGGAATGAAGCCAAATCTAGAGTTAAGCACTGCAGCTCTGTAACCACTCAAAAACATTTCACAGCTATTTGTGTAGTAGGCTGTATCACCAGTCACTTTATATTAATATCTTCACATTGTTTACAGACTGCACCGCACAACAAAATTTTACGTCAGTGGAATAACTGGCAAAAGAAGTGAAAAATGTCTTTCTGTTTATTTAGTATGTTATTGGAAATGGGCTACTTGAGCCTCAGCCACCAGTCTTCCTGCTAAGCCCTCTCAAATTTTGTACATAGAAAAACACCAATTTTCTTTGGCAGATTGAACAAATATCTGGAGTGCTGATAGAGAAAAAACTCTTCTAGGCAGTAGCAGAATCAACATATAGCACCCTTGTCTCTGTGCAGAGAAAGAGAAGAGTTAGTGTTTAAACCCTCAATAAGAAATCATGTTATTTTCCTTTTTGTCATTATCATTGTACATGGAGTTGATAATGAAGGGAAAGTTTAAAAGGATACAGCAAGAATAAGGATTAATCTGATCAAATTTTGTATCTTTAATAGTCATAGTTTAAGGCCCCTCCATATTCAGTGAAAAAAACAGAAACTTTTAGATGTTTCATGCCATTCAATGATAGATTCTGAGGAGAGATGGAACAGGTCATTCTGCAGAGGCTTAGCAGTCTCCAATTAACAGAAAATAAGGGTGAAAAATTAAACTAGTTCTGGGGCCTCATTTTCAGAGTTTTAAATCATAGGGAAGAGAATGCCACATGTAATTTTACAGATTTCAAATTCAACTGAAAGGCTAGGACTGATGTTCTATTCTCACTCTTAGCTCAAAAAAAAAAAAAAAATTAGTGGTCTGTACATTAATTTTTTATATAGAAACAATCAATTATTTGTTTACAAATAGTGACCAATACTTCTGACTAACAGTACAATACTCAAGTAAAAGATCATTGCTTCAGAAAGTTTCAGAAGAGTTTTCTAGTGAGCTGCATTTCTATGGCACACGAGAGATTTATCTGAGGACGGTCTTACAGAAAATTTTAAAATGGGAACAGCTATTTAGATTTTTATTGTTTTGGGGGGAAATGAACATTTCTGACCAATGGACAGCCATAATACAGTAGTAACATCACCAAGGAAATTTTAAAAAACAGAGAAAGGGAGAAGGAATAAACAGGAAAGAGACAGGAAATTCAGTATGGGGACTTTCAAGAAAATGATTTGCGCTTAAATAAATTCATCCTCTTTTTTCTTTTGGTACTAAAAATAATCACTTCAGAAGCTGAAATTTTTCATCGGTGTTAATATTTTCTGTAATAGAAAGGACATGGGAGAAATGAAAGTGTTTGAATATGTTTCATGCCAGCAATATTTTATTTTCCTCTAAGTGTTAACAATGGCAAAACAGCTTTTTACCTTAGTTCAAGAATAAACATAGATTGTTTAAGTAGCCCTTAGCAACACACATTTATCAATTATAACAAATCATTAGCCTTTATGGAAAATAAGAGAGGAATGCAAAAAGTCTCAGAATGTTTGCTGTTCTTTGACTGTAGCTGGGAATAATAGCTTGAGGATATCCTGAGTTTTACATGAACAAACAGTGGACTGCAATTATCTTTCATCGTGAGAGTTCTGTCATTCAGCTTTATAACAACAGATACAGTTATTCACATTAACCATGCAGTGTAGAAATAATGTGTAAACATGCTTGTTGGTAGCAGTTTTGGAAAATGATATTGGAAAGACTTATTTTGCTTCCATTTATGTCAGTGATCACCAACTGACTTCAGCCAAATTTAAAAATCTCTAAAACTACAGATTGTATTATTTTGTTTCCAAATATTAGTTTCTGAGATGGTAACAATTTCCACAGAGATTATGTTGAGCAATAAATAATTTTATAAGCTGTGAAAGCAAGTATCACCTGTAGTGAACTTGGCTAAAAAAGTATGTGCCACCTGTGAGGGAAGAATGCCTTATGATCCCTCTAAATTTTATATTTGGTTTGCCTATGTGGCAACTATGCAATAATTGAGGAAATTATTTAGGATCCTGCATGAATTCTTCCTTTTCTGAATCAACCAGTATCAACTTTAAAAGACTGAAAACCTATTAAGTAGTGTTTTAAAACCTATAAACTGAACTGGTGAGAACAGCATTTTGTGGAGACTTTTTGAGAAACGTGGTTTTGAAGGGTGAAAAAGTCCTTCTAACTAGAAAGTGGGTGTCTAATGTCAGTCTCTGACCATACCAGAGGATAATTACAAGGAGAGACTTCTGTAGCTATTGGGTTTTAAAAGTTCATCAGCTGAATCTTAGCAATCAGTTTGTATGACATTATAAAAATGGTTCAATACCAGTATTCCCTTTCTAGTAAGGATGAATAAAAGAGATAACAAAATTGATGTAGTGCATGAAGATGATGGTAGAATAAACATGAAATGTGTATTCTTATAGAATAGGTTGATCTGTGGCAAATTACTTCTACATAAAGTAAAATATATTTGAGCACCTAGATATGAAGATTCAGGGCAAGAAAATGCAACCGAAGACAATAAAGGATTTCAGCTACGATTTGAGAAATGTGATAGAGGGAAAAAAAGAAAAAAAGAAAAAGAAGAGATGAAACTGACCATAGAACTAATGATTTGTGGGTACCTGTAAAAAAAAACATGTAGAAGATAGACCCTTTGTATTCAAAAATTAAGATGTGTGAAGGGATGATATTTCTGAGAACAACCTGGGGGAAGGAAAAAGCAGACAACAAACTAAATAATGAAGTTACTTTTGTGCTTGGTTCCAGAGCCCAAGAAAATAGAATATTAGGACAGGAAAAAAATCATGATGACCTAGTGAGAAAAAAAAAAAAGATCTTAAGATGGTTGATGAGAAAACCACAGCAACTGAGGGAGGCCTACAGTAACTGCAGAGTTGTTGCTAGTAAAAATAACTGAATACAAAAATGAAGATCCATCTATGCATAAATTGGAAGGAATCTTCACAGTAGCTCTTATGGACTTTTTATTGATGTTGAGAAAAATGATGCTCACAAATATACAGAGATCTTTTATACCTATAAAATAACCCCAGAATGACTGAGCTGGTTTGAGGATATTGCTTAGAGAAATGAGAGTTTAGAAGAACTTCATGATTTTTATTGAATCTGTAAACCCCCAAATCCATAAACAATATTACATTTTATCTGGGCAAACAGCTAATTCAATTCTTCTGCTCATTAAGGCAACCAAACTCAGTTTAAACAGTATGGTCGTAAGTTTCAATAATATGAAAAATCTTGAGGCTTCACAGAAATAATAGTTAAGATTATGAAAGCCATGGAAAATGAGCATTATTTCCCAAGTTTTACTGAAGAACATTAGTATATATATTTTATTTTATTTCTAAAATGACTTAGACTTAAGAAAAGTTGTGGACATTCTGTCTTTATCAAGATTGCTATTGATTTGGAGGTTATGAAGGTTAATAAAAGAATTACAATGTGAATTGGAACCTGGCTATAGGAAGACAACCAGCAGTAATATGGAGGTCAGTTAATAAAATGGAGACAAATCCTTCAAAAATCTGTGATTCTGTTTTGAGACCAGCACAGTACAGAAAAATATTAGGTGTACATTCACGGAATTTGTAAATGACAACAAAGGGAGATATTATCAATATGAAGAAATGCTGAAAAGTGATCAGTTTGACATTGTCAACAGAAGTAAATGAAATTCAGTGAGATTACATACAACATAAATTTAAGGATAAAAAGAAATAATTCTTTTTAAACTGGGGACCTGCCAAATGACTGAATGACAAGTGTGCTTAAGCACTAAGAAAGTCTGTGAAATTCTGGAAAATGGTAAGTAACTTTATTTATGTATTTATTTATTTAAGCAGACAAAATTTAATATTAATTTCATTTTATAATGCTTTGATGATGACCTCATTCAGAATCCTGTATACAGTTCTGGTCACCTATTTTCCAGAAATGTAAACACAATAATGCAGCAGCTGTAGAAAATAGCTGTTACAATGATTAGGTGAATGCAATATTTATATTAGGAAGAGAGATTTGGAATTTATTCAGCCTAACCTAGCAAAATTTGAAAAAGGAATTGGATGCAAACTAATGCATCCAGGGTAAGATATGAAGAAAGGAGAAGAACTATTTAAACCTAAAAGACAGTACTCATAACTGATCAGATAAAAGTGTATGACATAAATAAACCTAGAAATGGAAATTAAAAGAAGATCTGTAACCAGCTGGTACTGAAAATGCCTTTCAAACTTGGAAGCAAGGGCAAGGTGTTTAAAGATTCAAGGCTGCTTCAGAAGTTATATGACATTAGAATTAATGAATATGTGGTTTTAGTGGTGACATCAGCTGTTTTGGAGGTTCACATTAAAGATACAGAAGAAGACTGGATCACTGTTTGCACTTTACCTATATTAATCTCATTCAAAGGTGATTTTTTTTTGTTTTTGTTTAACAAACTCCACGTTAGTATTGGATGTGTAATGAGGGTGATGGCCTTGAGTACTTCTGCTGTCTTTCTGTAGTACATCAAAGCTATTGAACTTGGCCTTTTACATTTGTTGGATTTACTTATTATAGTAAACTCACTGGGGAATGTCAATGGGCATGCAGATATTCTTGAAAAACTTACAACCCCTCAAAGGCTGGCTATAAGTACTGGAAGACTAGAATAGTAAAAAAAAAAAAAAATAGTTGAAGCTATCCAATTGTATTTTCCATCATCTTCTAACTTCCCTTCAAGACACTAATGCTATGTGGGACTTAAAATCCCCAAGTATTATTTTATTACAATTCAACATCTTGGCCTGTACCTGATTCAAAAGTACCTGCTATACTGCCATTAGAAGTGTTAAACAAATTTCACATTAAATCATTTTCTATAATAAGAAACTTCTTCTGTGATAATTTCAGCTATATGATTGTTAATATTCATTTTATTCTATAACAGTTTTAAAACTATTGTATTAAATATTGTTTTATGAACGATGCAATGAAAAGCTTGATATTGGAAAGCTTGATACTTTATGCATGTAAATATCAGAACTTAGACTTTTTTGTACCTCCTCCTCCCCAGTTTTCAGACAATTTGTGACTGAACACTACAATTTAAATAAATTACTTCCTGCTAATTTTGTGGTGTTTTCCAGATGGATAGGTTGAAGAAAGCATTTCTTTCTGACAAACTGTTAGTACCCAGAAGAATATATTTGATTTCACTTTTTGTTGTTTTGAAATTGTGGTGAAAACCTGTATTTGTAAAGCTGATAACTTTGTTATCACATACTTAGCTGTACCTTTAAGTGAGAAATATCTTAAGTGTTTTCCTGAAAAGTTAATGTCACTGGACTTCTTACATGTTTAAAATTAGGAGTATAAGGAATTATCTTTCTGAAACAGGGTCTTAAAATGCAGATTTTATGACTCATAAAATAATTCCAACTATAAAAAACTTATATATTTAAGACATCCAATTCATTTAAAGACTCAAAGTACAGAAACAGAGGAATAATATTTTTTGGTTGAAAGCAATAGGCATGTTTTAGAACTTACAATATTTAACTCATTTTAAATTTAAAGCTTATTAAATCGAGGGGAATTTTTAAAAGCATAATCATTCATAATTATGTAAAAATGCAATGGTCTGCATTTAAGTGTTGAGGAGAATGGTGACACGAATGTGTTGGCCTATTTATCTGTTCTTAATTATTGCCAACCACACCACACATCTCGGTGTCATTGGCAGACTTTCTGAGGGTACACTCAATCCCACGGACTTTCTGAGGGTGCATTCAAGCGCACTGTAAACTTATTTGCGTTACACATTTAGCTTTTGGTCTTCATAGCTTTAGAAAACATTTCCCCCCTATTAGTGTGGTAAATTCAGCTTTTGTTCTTTCATGTAGCAAGTCAATTAGAAGTTATGGATGGGTAGTATTACACAAATAATAATCCAAAATTTCAGACAGATTCTGCCCTAACATTCTAATAAGAGGACATGAGCAGAATGAATAGTGTGCTGAGCTGTCTTTCCTGCTTGGCACTTAAAGCTGGTTCTATGTAACTGTTTATTCAGAGCTGTTTATTTAGAGCTTTAGTGTCCATATTGGTGGCCATTCCAGATTTTTATGGCATTCTCATTTGTTTGGTTTTTTTTTTGTTTTGCTTTTTTTGTTTTTGTTGTTGTTTTGTTGTTTTTGTTTGTTTGTTTGTTTGTTTTTTTCCTTTTCATCTTTGTGGTTCTTAAGAACTGGTGAAATTGAAATGTCCATCTTTTCTGGAAGGAGGTGTGAGTAAGCATTTCAAAAGTAGACTGAGCTCTGTATGTGAGAGACACTAGTCTCTCGTTCTGAATTTGCTGAGAGATGTTTCCTTGCAAGACATAGCACCACATGTGTTTTTCCCCACTAGGTGTTTAGTTAGTAAGATGACTGTACTTATCACTGAGTATCAGCAATGAGAGATATAATATCAAAACCTACTTTAAAGCCACTGTGAAGGAACATTGAACAAACACTCTTCAATATTTTTAGCTTTCCATACTTTCATGAAGAGCTTTGTACAGTTAGTAGGTATTCTTACCTTTTAACTTCTTGATTGCATTTGCATATGCATATGCACATCTTAGCCAGACATTAGTGAATATAATCTAATATAAAAGACTGTGTGTCTCCCAAGAGAGAGCTAGAAGTGTTTTCTATATAGAGAGACAACATTTGAACCTTCTCACACATCCAGGATATTATCCTGTTTATCTGTCAACATCATACGCTTGCGGTTGCTCCTATAAATCTATTTGGCTGAGCTGGATAACCAGTTGATTCACCAACCCAAATGAGATATTCTGGAATGGGATAGGAATAGAAATGTTGAATTGAATTAATAAAATATGTTATTAATGCACTTCTAACAATTACAGCAAGTCTGAGTCATTACATATTAATTTCATATTGTTAAGTCCAGCCACAAGCAAAAAGTCTTGTTAGTGCTGTGATGCACTTTCTTGACTTTCAGAATAACCATGCTCAGCACATGCTCAACAACATCCATTCAGCTCTCTGACTTTTGTCTTTATGTTGACATGACTTGAAAACTCTAAGCAGGGAACAGTATAGTGCTATATCTTTGTTTAGCAGGAATGGGGCAGGAATGTTATGTTAGGAATTATGACAGTTAATCATAAAGACAACGGTTTGATCAGAGATATACAAGCTAGCATTAAACAAGCTCTTCTGGATATTGAATTATTTCTGTGGCAGTACAGAGCTCAAAGTGGGCTGCTAAAGCCAGCCAGGTCCCATGAAAATACTTAAATGATTAGTTTATGTTGAGTTCTTTGTTTCAGTGTCTCTAAAAACAGCAGCTCCTCAGCTAACCCATTTAACTCACCTCCACATGAGCTACAGGGAAATACTGACATAGACCTGGGTACCCAAATCAGTTCTTAGCTAAACAATTTTACGTGCCAATTCAATGCCCAATCTGATACTGCGAAGTGATGGAGAGAACATGATGTGGGATGATTTGTACTTACAACAGCAAGCAGTTGTGGACACTTGGAAAAGACTATGAAACACATCCATTCATATAAAGAGACAGAGACTGAATCCTCAGTTTAGAAGAGCTAGCATGACTGGTGCTCACCTTCTTGTCTGTGAAGGCACTAGACATCATGACATGTCACAGATATCTGTCTGCACGTAAAGTGTCATAACCAGCATGCCCACAACACAGTCGATCCCACAATGAGGGTAGATTTAGCTGTGGTTAAAGAAAGGGGGTGAAGGGAGTGGCACATTTCCTTTGGCCACATCGTAATATTTCTCTCTTCCTCCTGCACCCTACAGTAGGCACAGCTTGCTGACTTTCCACCAGCTATACTTGGTTTATGAGGCCCTTGAACTTGACTCTACTGGTGTCTTGCTGTTAAAGAAGGGGCTTCTGTAGCCATGAGACGGAAATATGACAAGGTGACTTAAATTATTTTTCATTAATTATATTTTCATTAATAGCATGTGACACTGAAGAGACCTGTATCTCATGGATTACATAGCTGAGGGTTTAGAGATGTCTTTTTAGCTACTGTTGCTGCTTCAAATTTTCCCCTCACAGGGATGTCATTAGGCAAGGAAATATTTATCAGAGAGTAATACCCCTAACAGCAGATTTGAAAGAGAGTTGATATTAAAAGTAGAAACATTATCCAGCTAGTGGACCCATTAATCTTGATCTGTATCCCCCACCCAAAACTAAAAGTTGTTTCTACCTTCAACCTTAGACACCTAACTTAATGAAATAAAAAGTTTTCCTAGTGGTTTCCTGAGTTAAAAGTACTTGTTCTGCAAATGAAAAATAAAGTCATGCACAATTAGACAATGTGTAGAATATCCTAAATATATATATATATATATTAACAAGGAGTCCATGAGTCCATGTGTAATACTTAGCTCATTCAGTCAGAATAAGATACTTCAGTCATGGTAATGGGAGGTCACTGAAATTACGACTTAAAAGTGAAAAAAAAGCCAACAATATTGGGTATTATGTAGACTGGGCTGGACTGCAGAAGGTTAATCTGAGTCTTAACAGGAAAGGGATATTTCAAAATACCTGCCAAACTGCTCTCCTATATTTTGTCTCCTTTTTTCATCCTTTTTTTCCCTGTTGAATATTTTGCTCATCCGTTTCCCTTCTTCATATGAAACATTGATTCTTCTCTCATTGGTATCTCTAGTGGTATGATCTCAAAAGCAGGGCTCCATTCCTGTTATATGGTGTTAGCAACATCAGGTCACATGCAGCAGCTCCAATTTAGAGTTATCTCTGAAGAGGACTGTTAATCAACAGTCCTTAAAATTCAACTTATAAAACACACATTACCAATTACATGAAAAGTCCAGAAGTGATCATGGCAAACCCTCAACTCTGACATTCCCAGTTATAATATAGCAATTTAGTCATACCATTATTATTTCCATGGTCAGATTGAGAAGAAATGAAACAGTGATGTCCCTTGGAATGACTTTGCCTGATGCCTATTGTGCTATTGTTCTGGAAAGAGGATAATGTCAAGTAAACGTGACAAGATGTGTGTTTTTTTTGTTTTGTTTTGTTTTTTTTTTCCTTTTGGATTTCTTTTTAACTTTTGAATTGTTTCCAAACAGCTAGTCATTTAAATTTACAGGATATTTAGATTTTCTTGTTACTTCTATATAAATAAAGGTGTAGAATATCACAATTTGTGCTGTACTGAGACAAATAATTCTTGTTTTCATAATATATGTCTTCCAGTAAGGTAATTTTGCTATAATTTTTTCTTAANCTTTCCCTCTCCCTCTCCCTTTTCCTCTCCCTCTCCCTTCCCCTCTCTCTGTCTCCCTCTTTCTCTCCCTTTCCCTCTCCCTCTCCCTATCCTTATCCCTCATCTTCCCTTTCCTTCTCATCTTTCTTTCTTTCCCATGAAGAAGTCAGCTGAGGGAGTTGTGACTCAGTCCTTTTTAGAAATTCAATCTTTGCCACTGCAAAGAGCCCCTGTTGAGTTTTTGTTGAATTCCCTTAATTTCCTGGTTCCTTATGAAATCCCTGACTATGTTCCTGAGGATAAAGCATACATAAGTGAATTCTTCAATGCCATACTTTCTTGGTGAATAAGCTCTTTTCTCCTCCTGAACCTCAAGTGCAGGGGAGTTTTTTTCAAGTAAAAACATTCCTTTCTTTTCTTTTCTTTTTTTCTCTTACATGTACCTTCAAAGTGAAATAAAGATTAATTGTTTTTTAACTGAGTTCACAAAATGATACCCATTCACTTCATAAATTCCAACTGTGGGATCAAAATAACATCAAGCCAGTCCTCCCCTAGGTACACATTACTATTTCACGCATCTCCTCTCTACTGTTATAATTATTTTTTTTTATAAAGTACTAATCCAGGATCTTGCTCAGGGCTGCTATACATTACTGTAATTCATAATAAAAGTATTCTAGAAGTATAATACAAAAATAAATAAATAAAAATGAGTATGTGTTTGAAATATGTGGGGGAGTAGGAAGCACACTGGGCAGTCACACTGGTAGCAATTTCTTTGAAATGTATTAACTTCCTTGTTCTTTGCGAGAATGTTCTTTGGCCCAGGAATGATACATATGAATGCTTTGGAATTCAACATATTTTCCTCTTTGTTTCCTTGCATAGCTGAGACCAGCCTGAAGTTCTTTCTTATTCCTCTATTCACTAGACTACGTTAGTGTTCCCTATACCACCCCATGACATCAATCAACTGTTCTGGGAGACGAGGTAAGAGCCCGACTTACATTTAAAAAGCAGAAGGAGATGGAGACCAGGAAACCTGGGATTTAAACAAGGAAAATGACAAACTTTTCGCTTCTATGATATGTGTGAAAAGAAGCAGATTCTGCGTTGGGCAATCTGGGAAACATCAGGTATCTGGCATAAGGTTACGATATCACACACAAACTCAGAATTTTGGCTGATGACATGCAAACACTGTAGAGATACACACGGTGTCATGGTAAGTCTTGAACAATGTTTATTTCACTGGAAATATCCCAGATGTGGCATAGTTTGTTGATGTCCTATTTCCAGCATGATTTCTTTTTTTTCAAGTTACTTCTTCCATCAATAGCTATACATCTGTGGTGTGTACAAGTGCACTATACAGTATACAAAGTTGGGTGCAAAGACAAGTTGCATTTAAAAAGAAACTAAGCTGACCTGGATGATCTTAAGTGACTGACTTCTCTCCAGGTCCCTCTTGTATGAGTATGGGCACTGAGAGCACTGTGTGTCTCTCATAGTTATGCTTGTATTATGAAAAGCACAAAACCCAGGAGGTTAGCATTTTATCAGATCTGGGGACAAATTATTCTCATTTGGGACTTATTAATTATTAAAAATTTTAGCAACTGTGGAAGCAACATGAAGAATGAAAACAAAATGTTTGAAATATACACTGAAGATAAATCTCTGTCACTACATTTTTGCCAGTACTCAATAACTTAGTACAGATTTTTTCATTACTTGATTGTTTGAGGGTACTTTTTTATTGTTCTATTATTTATTGTTCTATTATATTGTTTTATTGTTTAATGTTCTTATCAGAAGCAGGGTGTTGATCCCCATCTCCCTACAGCTGTCTAGGTTGACAGTGGCTTCCTTCTTGCTCTGTGATGCTCCCCTTCTCCTGACACAGCATCATCTCTGATGAGGCTGTTTGTGTGGAGTGTGAAGGCTGGACTGTGTTTCTCTGTGCTCATTTCTCTAAGCATATGGAGATGCCAAAATTAGAACTCAGTTCCTATCAGATCTGCTGCATGAGCAGTGTGCGTGAATCTTAAATTTGGGACTTCAGCCCCCACTGAAAAGAATTCAGTACATAGGGATGACCAAGTCTCATATATGTATACTAATAAGTACTGAAGAAAATTTTTAACAAAAATGGAGAGGTAAAAAAAAAAAAAAAAAGAAAATTCAACAAGCCAAGTAAGCCAAAATAATTTCTGTGTCCCTACAGAGTAAATGACAGTTCTCTTTTCAACAAGTGACACCAGCACATAGAGAAGAAAATGATGTGTTATAGAGATAGGCATATCATGTAGTACCCTACATGGGGTAGGAACTGCTGTAGTACAGCCTTGCTGAACAAGGCTAGAACTGCTGAAGTAAATTCAAGTTGCACTCCACCATTTCCACCATTCAGCAACATGATCAGGTAGATTCTGAGAGACCCTTTCTCAAACACAAACCAGAAAGACCTTAGAATTTGAGACAGGTAATACAGTACAGTTTAATTTACAACACTGTTGGATCTGTGTTTTAGTTTTTACATTCTACTGTCATGAAACAAATGTTACCAGAAGTTTGCACATTTTTTAATGAGCTAACATAGGTTTGGAAAGTCTAGAGAGAAAACACTGGGAAAAAAATATTTAAACAGATATTCAAATTATGTAAAAGGAAAATTATTTCAGAAATGCAATAAAAGAACAGAGTCATGAGTGAAGATGTCTTGGCCCTTCGTTCTGGGAAGGACACTGAAAAAGTATAGAAAACATAGGAAAGGTTAATATTCATGATGACGGGAAGAGAGTAAACTAAATTTACTTAAACTGTTACTCTGCTCCTGAAACACTATTTCAGGGTATCGTTCAGCTCAGATATTTTCTATTTTTATATGCATTTATGTAATTTCCCTAAATATAAACCCCTTTCCCTCTACGAACATTTATTCTCTTGTATGTTTGTCTATTTCTGCTTTCTAATGTAGGACTACAACTATTTCTGCTTTCTAATGTGGTATTCAGTTGTGCAGCTTAGCCTAGATCCTACTGTAACAAGCATCTAGGGTATATAACCACATGCTTGCATGATATCTTGACTGAGATTCCACTACAGTAGCTGTATCTCAGATGGAAACTTTCTTGCAGAAGTTGTGACTGTGTTCCAAAAAAAAAAAAAAAAAAAAAAAAAAAAAAAAAAAAAACACCTGAAAAAAAGGGTGAAATAGTAGAGAAGCTAGCTGAAAATCTGAAGTCCTAAAAAGCTCTACTTTAGGATAATATTTAATGTGAAATTTTCTTCAAAATTATTCATAAAGTCCTACTTTGGGCAGAATGTTGTCTGACTATGTACTTCTTTTAGTTTTTGGTTTAGACTAGAAGTTATTAAAAGAGCAAAATTGTGTTAGCTCAAGCTTTTAGGTGTCCTGACCTAGAAATATTTTACTTTTAAAAACAAGCCAAAAACACCCAACACACACACACTCAAAAATGCTCCCCAGATTGAACTTGTCATCATATTGGAAGGTATAGTTGCTAAAAACATTGACTCTCTCTTTATTACCTTAATTCACAATGGTCTGTTTTATCGTCTATTTAGTAAGAATCCAATTACTGTATATGTGCTTACTGTCCCATAAATAATTTCGTCTTAGCTTTCTGATCATACCCTACCAATTCTGTATTTTGTCAGCAAAAGTCCTGATTTTAAAAATAATTCTTAAGCCATCTGCTTACCCATATGTGCTACACATCACTGATTCTTAGTTTCCATGCAGATTTTATAGACAATACCACAAACCTTGAATGTGTTTTTGCCCATAATTAGCATTTTACTACCACATTAAATCGTTCACAGGTAAACTGTTTCATTTTGGTGGGTTATTTTGATTATAATCAGACTTCTTGCTGGGAAATGATTTTGTAGGCAATAAATTCAGGTTATAAAGAGTTTCCTTCCCCCCCCTTTTTTTTTTTTTTATAGCAAATACATTATTTTAAAGGTCACCCTTGTCGGTGTACTAGAACAGATCTCAGGCTAGCAAATATAAAACATCCTTTGGAGCATCTATCAATGTTTACACTGGGTTAGGGAATGTTATCTTAGCTGCTTCATCAGTTTCAACTACTGATGATGTCATGGGTCAGCTATTATGGGCTGGGTGTAACAGAAGTGAAAAGTAATGTCTAAGAAAACTTCACTTGTGATCAGACTTTCACACTGAATGGCAGTGTATGGTTTCCTCTTCGCTTTTCAGACATCAGAAAAACGTAAATTTTCAGGTAATGTTACTTCCATTCTTTCTCACTGGAAAAAAAAACATAGTGAACTACTTTCAGCTCTCACTAGGCACATTAAATATTGGTTTGAAGTAGAGGTGTGTGAGGAAAGCTGGGAGTAGAATATATTCCCATGTGCTCAGTATAATTTGTGCTTTTTTTTTTTCTTTCTTTCTTTTTTTTTTCAAAATGTTAATTCTCTCCAAACTGGAACTAAAGCACTCACAAAAAAAGCAGTAACAAACAAGCCAAAATAAAGTTCTCTCTTCATATTTGAAAAAAGACAGTCTCTAAAATAGCAGTTTAACTTGTGCACTACAGTATCTACCCTACTCATAGTGTAATTGAGAACTCATCAACAACTTATTCCAATATGAATAATTTATAATTATTATTTTATAATATCCATCTTAGAAAGAAATGAAGTTGTATTTCTCTTTGGTGTCAATGATATATATGGAGTTGGACAGGATCCATACTGAAATTTAATGGAAACATTATATAAGATCTAAAGCAGGGCTGCTGAAGTTCAATCCATCCCTGGTAAGGTGTCAAGTGTCATGAAAGCCCATCAAGTCTATGAAACTGAGGAATCTAGATATTCTGAAAAATATTGTTTTATTTGATTTTGAGACAGTTTTCAATTACCTCACTCGTTTTTTTTTTTTTTTTTTTTCCACTGGAGAGAGAATATCTTTGCCTTGATATGCTTGCTGTTTAATTTTTCCTGTTTCACTTAGTTACACATCTAAATCTTTCAAAGTCTTCATGCAGGATACAGCATGCAGACAAAACTCATTTATATAAGAAAATTTGAAATGCTTCATGATTGTTCAGTGTGAGTTTCTCTTCATTCAAACTTCAAATTTGCTGGAAAAATAGCTTTTTTTTTTTTTTTTGAAAAATATGGAGAGTGATAGATGAACAGTTTTAAACAACTATCTAATTAATAGAACCAAAGTAGTCCTGTAAGACTTTTCTCCTGGAATACATCTGTAAACATCATCCTATCAGCACTTTGGCAAGTTCAGGAAAGCTAGAAGTAAACCTGTGTCACATATCTTGATGGAGATGGGTGAATAAACTCCATTTGAAATCTCTGATTTATATTCTGTATGGAAGGTCTTCATAAAGGAAAATTATCTTTATCTGTCATGTCAGCTTAAATCTTGGCCATGAAGTGTAACTGTTTCTGCACCCCATGAAAGTTCAAGTTGTGATGTTTCATGTACTTGGTTGCCCACCATAATGAACCACAGCAAAATAACATGTATTTGTGCCAAAAAAATTGTGCTCCTTAGTTGCTTTGGGATTTATTTTCAGTTTGGGAATGGTTACTTTCTTTGTCACTTCGAATACTTTGTAGAGTTTTGCAATAGATGAAACTTGCAAGCAAAATGCTGGGTACATAACCAATATTCATTAGCTGTAATCTGTTATGTGATTTTTTGTTGTTGTTGTTGTTCACTTGTTTGTTTGTTTGTTTTTGTGGCAATAGGTCAGGTACTATATTTTGCAGTACTTGCCCAACTCTATGCCCAGCATTATGAATAATGAACTGTGACTAGAAGGTTCATTACCTTTGCGATCTGACTCAGGTTTCTATAGCCCCTGGCATCACAATGTAAATTAATTCTTTAAACTACTCTGTAGTTCAATTCATCCCTGTGTTATATTTTGAAAAAGCACTTTGTCATGTGTTTATACAACGTGGAAATGTATTTTAATTGCCTCACATAAATTTAGGACAGAGCACTTTATCCTCAATTTCTTCTTCTTCTTTTTTTATTGTTTTTCCTTTAGCCTGTTAACAGCAGTGTTTGAGCTTACATACAAGAATTATTCATTAAAAACTCTCTTAGCCCACAGTATATTGGGTTGCCTGGCTCCTCTCCAGTAAGTAGAAAGAGGAAAAGGCTCCTTGACAAGCCCACTCTATTGATTATTTTTGTTTAATCCAGGGTAGTGCTACTTTAATAGTACTATATAATAGGTTTGGCTTCTTTATAGCTTTCTGGTAAACTAACTGGAAGGTTAAAAATCTTGATCATCCTGCTGTAGCTCACAGTCTGTGGGAGATCTGAGTTTTTTTTTTTTT
>VXAA01004164.1:453062-473730 GCA_013399115.1 Anseranas semipalmata | reverse complement strand
TTTTTTTTTTTTTCCTGTTCTTCTCAGTTTCATGCCTTTGAGATAGCAATGGAAATTGAAAGCAGGGAATTATTCACAGTCTTAGAAGATGTAGGACAAGAATCAGTGACCTGAGGCTAAGGAAGGAAATGTTTAGGCTAGATATTAAGAAAAGATTTTGCATTGTACAGGGCAAATGGCTAAACTCCTGAGGGAGGCTGTGAAAGCTACAGCAATGCAGCTATCAGAGGTCAGCTAGGACACTAGTGGGTAGCAGGAGGTTGGACATAAGGAAAACACAGTTTCTCATAACTTGCTCCATTGTTTCCACAACTCTTACACTGCTTTTTGACTCATATACAGACTGACAGGCACAGATGTCTACTTTTTTTTCAGGACTGACTGCCACACAACAAGCTTGCCTTCTCTTACAAAGCTGACTTTGGCTACTGCTTATAAAAAAGAATTTCTTCAACACGAATCTCGAACCTATGTTGAACCTTGCATATCATTTAAAATCACAAATTAGCCACCATAATTCATATGTGAGATTAATGCATACAACTATTTTCTTTGTGTGAAAGTGGATTTGATGATGGCAAACTGTTCTGGAGTGATAAGGAAGCTACAAGTGCTGACTCGCTTTCTCATTCAAGCCTGCCTTTGGGGTTGCAATGTTAAGTGCTGAATATTTAAGATATCCAGCTGGGAGCTCTAGACTGGGCTAGTTTTTGAAGGCTTCATAAATGACCAGAAAAAAAAAAAAAAAAAAATTGCTCAACAGGGCAAATCAGAGCAAGAGCCTAATGTAGGCACCTTGAATACCTCATTTAAAAGCTGTTAAGGTTGATCTTGGTGTGTGCTGTCAACAAGACGAGAGCTGGAAATTATCCTTATGATAGCTGTTTCCATAAGGTGTATGTCTTCTAACACTTTGAAATTTACAATTTGTTCTGTGAAGGTAAAGTCTACATGAACATCATTTTGAAAACAGTATCAAAGAAAGAAGGCAGCCTTAGAATTGTCTGTTCTGATCAGATTGTTCCAGTGTAGAAAAGTGTTCTTCCAGTGTTTTATAAAAATTTTCAGAAGCTGTATTAATTGAGTCCACTCTGGAAGTTTTTTCTCCAGTTTGATTTCTTCAAAAAGAATGCACTAACTGCCATATGCTTTGCAATTCACTTTGTTCAAAGCTAAGAGCTTTTTTTTCAAAAACAAACAAACAAACAAAACAAAAAACAACAAAAAAAAAGATTAGTTTAAGGTTGTTTCTATTATTTTACTGATCACTAACTAGTTGTTTATGAACTTCACTCTAGAATAAGTGCTGAAAGCTGACATTGTGTGGTAGATACTATATAGTTTTAACGTGCTTTCCTCACATTTCCTTGACTTTCAAGTGCACCTGCTACAAATTCCATTTCTGGAATGGAATATTTCAATAATTCAGAATCTTTGCACCAGATTTTGTCGCTCATCTGCCATATGGAGAAACATTAAATGAAGAGGTTAAAGCAGAAACATTTGTGTAATTTTCACGTATTTCATAACTAAAACAACTCTCATACTGCAAGGTTGATGTATTAATCATCTAGTACTACGTCTGCTGTAGAAACACTCTGAACCAAGTCAACTTCAGAAGGGGGAACAGATTTATTATGTGTTGAATTTTAATTGGTATGGTATCATTTCTTGTTTTTTTAGTTCTACCTATTTATAGAAGCATCTGGTTTCATGCCACAGGAATATTTCATGGCAAACTGCTTCAGAATACTGTTTCAGTATGATGCCCACTGATTTTCTTTGCAATATGGAAGAAGACAACAAATATACCAGAACACTGGTGAAATACAGTATTTAAATAAAAGGTAGCAATGAACCAAGACCAACAATTTGGACATTGCAGTCATTCGAAGGCTGAAGTTCAGCGTCAAGACATAGGCTGACCTACAAAATTTGGTTCTCTCTCTAGACAATATGTCTCCAATTCTCTCTTCAAATGTCATGAAAAATAAAATGTTTCAGGGGAAAAATTAAGACCATAAATGTGTCCACTAGTTGAATTCAAAGTCTAAGTACAAGCTAATCAACTGTATATTATTGAATTGTGTGGACAAGATGAAGAGTGATAAAAGAGTACAACTTGAGCATGTTCTCAGAGGCTAAGGAAGGTCATGAAGAGGATGGAAATCCTCAGTTTCAGACTATTGTGCAGATCTTTACCTAAACAATGAGACTCTTTGAGTTATATAATCAGACTGCCTCTTATGAAATCAGAGTGCTTGAAATATCTGGAATGGTTTACCCAAATATTTTTTTCCTTTATTCTACTAACTGATCTCTACTTCTCTCAGATAAAGACACAAAACTGACAGAACTCTGTAGTGTTCCTCGGACTAAAGAATAAAAAACCATGGAAATACAAGGCACATTAACTTAGCTGTACAGTTCAGTTATTGATTTTACAAAATGTGTAACTTGCTTGTCTGTTTAGATTTAATGTAAAGCTTAATTCTCAATTTTTAGCTTTAAACACTCATTTTTAGTAAGGATATGAAACCCAGTCATCCAAATAGCTGTTTTATTGAAATATTTGGGTGTTAAATAAAAGACTACAAGGATAAAATAGGAAGAACAAAATGTTCTATGAAGGAGACAATTGAGACTTGTTGAGAAAGTAAGTCTTGATTTGCTTATGAAACATGACTTTATTAAAGTTTCTTTTTTTTTTTTAATTTTTATGTGGCCCAAGGTAAAATTTATTTATGAACTATTGACATAGAATTTGCAATAAATGTGTCCAAATGCATAGTGTGTACACATAATATACTGACTAGAAGTGGTGACAGTCCTTTATTGTTGACTAGATTTTTTCCACCTAATGAAAAAGAACAATTGGGAAAAAATGAATATTTCACATTGAGACTAATTTATGCACAAAAATTTTGAATGTAGTAAGAACAAAAGTTACTTGATGAAATAATACTGATCACATTTAGCAGGTGATTTCATGTCTTTTGCAAATTTTGTTGGCTCAACTTTCTCATTAGCTTGTTTTGGAGCAGTGGGCATTTGACTGTGGAATAATATATGAGTTCAGTATAAGTGAGGCACTGAAAGAGTTAATACTCATCAAATGACAGAGGAGGAGGAAGACAAGTTTCTCAAGTAATTAAACATCTGTGAATTATTTCAAATAATCTGCTGGGACACGTTAAGAGAAAGTCCTATATATAAGAAGATTTTTGAATATCTTATTTATTTTTTTTTCACTTCGGATAAAGAGCTGACATAAGAGAGGAAAGGAATCTGTATTCTGTGTTTTTATGTGATTTCAGGTCAAAGTAAAATATAGCATCCGCCCTTGATATTTAAATCTTTTCATTACTCACAACACACTGAGAAACACTGGAGCAAACTTCCTCCAAATGAATCTCTACCCTTCACTGGAGAAACTTCATCTGGAGATGGATCTTAATTATAAAGTGGAAGGAATTAATGAACAGAAGGTGAAATTCAAGAACAGAAAATGGTGGCTTAAGGCTTTCCTAAAATGTTATTTTGGTATGAATTTTGGAAGTAAGACTCACGATTTTCTTGGTCTCTTACCCTTATAGTTTATGATTGCTGAAGAAAATTAAAAATTAGAGAACACAGATACATTTGGGGTCTCATGATCTAATGGAGGCAGTGCATGTCTAGTCATTTTTGTTGTTGTTGTTTTTTTCTGTTTTGTTTGAATTTTTAATATAGTCAATATATTTAAGAAATAACAATCAATAAAGCTTAAAGCAGACAAATAAAGTGTGATTTGTCTTTCTAAAATCTCTTTTCCATAATTCAAGCCTATTATGAGAGACAAGTCAAGAGTAAGCATCGTACTGACTTAAAAGAAATGGACCATGAAAAGTTTCTGAAGTTTCACAGTTACTCAAAGTGCTAAAACAGCTAGTCAACAAATCTTGAACCAAGAATGTCATTCAAAATTTCAATCTATGAAATTGCTATAATTACATCAGTGTTCAACTTTATTTTTCCTGAGTTAAAACTGATGTTTGAAAAACACACCAAAGAGGGCAGCTACACAATCAAGGGCTGTGCCTCCTGTCCATTCCTGTCAGAAATTAGATTTTTGAGTACTTTTTCACTTAAAAAGTCATTTACAATGGATAGGTGTCACTTTTCTGAAATGATATCTTCAGTGAGAAAATCAAAATTGGCTGCCATCCTTATTTGGTTGTTCTCAAATATTTAGTTCCCTTCCAAAACCTTGGGGTAACTATCTCTACTGGTGTAAATCAAAGATGACCGCATCAAAGTCCATCATCATTGGTTTATTACAGATAAGGATTTGGTCTCTTCATGTTTTTGATATGAAAGTCAAATGAGTAGTGGAAAATCAATTTACGACAATTTTTTTTTTTTTTTCTGATCACTTCTGATGAAGTTCTCCACTTGTTGTGTGTTTTTCTGTCAGTGTTCTGCTATTTTCTTCCATTTTTCCTGTCATTTCTGTGCCCTCTTCAGCCTTGGTTATCTGCACTAAGTAGTGACTGAGGAAGAATGTCTTCCCTTCCTCCACAGCTCTGTCTCACTGTATTCTCTCTACCCTTTCACATCTATAATTTTGGGTTCTTATTAGTGCAACCCTTCAGTGTGATGTTGCATCTTATAAGCTTTTTCAAATCTCTTAAACTCACTGGAGGGAACCATGATCAAAGTAAATGACAGAACATATGGAAAGGCATGTATGATTTCTTTTTATTTCTTTCTACTCCCATGCTTTGTGTCTGTATCCTCCACCACTCAGCCTGCTACCTCTTTGACTGGTTTCTTCTGAACCATCTGACTTCTTTCATAGCTAAAAGCAACATGTAATGCTCTCCATCACTTAATATGTGTTACCATGCAGGACACTTCCATTAAAAATACATCAGTGCAAAGGAAAACAAATAGGATATGCTTACAATGTAATGGGTTTCCCTTGGGCTGTATAGTATAATTTTGATGTCGATTTATCCTTGTTTTGCTTTCTTAGTCTCTAAAGGGAATATTGTATACTTTAAAGTATTTCTTGAAAGCAATTAGGCAATAGTTACACAGGTAGGCCGGTCTTCAAAGCTGGAAAAGCCACTGAAAGTGGTCTAATATTGCAATAATTGGTCATGTTTATGCTAACATACAATGAACTCTTAATTTATAAATCTATTCTTCATTTCTATTTTTGAACATTTCAGCACAGTTTTTCATTTTCTTCAGTTTGACCCGGCCTCTGAAATCTGATGGATCTTTGAACATCCAGGAATATAATTATGATTGTGAAAATCTTAATCCACCATACCACTCCAGATATGCCTAAACTGCTTAAAATAAACAATCCACTCTGCTCTTAAATTTTGACAAGAGATAATCATTTAGAGGCATCAATCTGATCTAGCAATGCTTTATCAGAGGATATATGAGCAGGATAAGAACTAATTTAGCCTTTTATCCATATTAAAGTTTACAAAATATTGAGTGAGTTTGTCTTTGAGATCCAACCTTGGTCTAGTTTATGGGGACATTAATTTTAGGTAATTTAATTTTGCATGTTTCTATTCAGTCAGAGAGGATACTATATTCAGCCATGCAGTTTTCTTATTTTAACAGGGCTGTTTGTTTTCAGACATACCATATTGTGGTTCTCCAGATAAAAACAAGATACCATGGAATAACCCTCAATATGGTGAACTAACTCAGGAAAGATCTTGATCTGAATCCTTAGAAACTTGTTTGTGAATGAAGAGGTACTGTAGAACACAAGCAGAAACTTTGACTATTTAATCTGATATAAATCTTCCAATGTTACTTCTTTCTGCATCTGTTCAGGAGGACAGAGTACATATGAGGGTGGAATTATACCAAACATTTTCCACCAGTGAAGACTTCTGGGAAAGGAGAGAGGGAGAGAGAGAGAGAGAGAGAGAGAGGGAGAGAGAGAAAGAGAGAGATTATGCATGAGTACAGCCTTTTTGGGGAAGTAATATCCTGCTGTCATTATGGTTCATTATTACAGAATTATTGTTTATAAGGTTTGTCCTATCCCACCAGTTTCAACACATCTATTTTCAGAATTTCATGTCAATGAATGAATGCTTCCTCACAGCCTGCATTTTATGGCATAGTCATAAATAAAAATGTTAATTGAAACCTTGCAGTCTTTGCACTTCTCTGTGAAAAGACAATTTTCTGCTGAATATATAAAGCAAAAAAGACATTTTTATCTCCTACATACAAAAAAACTTGATATTTTAATTATAATATGTCCCATGGTTTTGTTTTCTAACTAAATGTAAAAATAGTATTTGACTAGAGAAATAAGTAGGCTATTTAAAACTGAGATTGGACTGAAAGAGACACTGGAACATATGAAAACTCCTAAGGTCAAAACCAGTTTGGAATTCTCAGAGGATCTTCCTTTTCATGAGCTTCTACATGCATTTAATTTCTACTGTGTGTGATTTTTTTTATACATTACTCAGCATAATGAAGCTCCATAGCACTATTGTACACAGGAAAGTGTAGCTTTGATAAGCTCCCCATTATTTGGGACACAGTTGTCATTTTATACAGTTGTCAGCTGCTGAATATGAGTTGCAAACACAGGCTTCAACAGAAACTGGGAATCCAGAGAATACTGCAGAAGTAAATCTGGAACAGACTGAATAGGAAAATGTGTGAAAAAAAGACATGAATGCTGACATTGAATATTTTGATTAATAAGAGAATTCAGAATAATTAAAGATTATTTCATTGAGAAATGTGTTCTAAATTAAATTTTCATTAAAGTGAAATGCTGCCTAGGACAGATTGAGACACAAATTTTCACCTGCAAAAATGGAATCATTGCTAGCATGACTGGTGAAGACTGTTAGTCTTCCTGTGTATATCTAATGTATTTCTGGCATACAAGGTATTGGCTGGAAAGCAATTTTTTTCTCTCTCATATTCTTAAAAAGTATAGAGTCTGTAATGATGGTTCTTTTATTGTCAGAATATTGTAAAGTGAAAAACTATATTTTATAGAGAACGTTTGATATTTTCTCATTTAAGAAATTATTAAACAATCTAATTTTGATTTTACTGGTAGTAGTATACCTAGGATCTTAAATTTTAAAATGGAACAATGGAATCCAGACACTGTAAGACTGTGTTGAGAAAATGAGAATTTACCCAAAACTTGTTTAAACGGGCAAAAATCCCCTTCATTTTGAAACCAAATAAAGTTTTATGCTTAATCAGATAATTCTTCCCTGGATAGCTGTGAGTGATTACCTGCAAGAGATCAGAAAATTTGGGAAATATTTGATTTGCAGTTCCAGATCAACAGAAAAAATATATATTTTTCAAAAACCACGACACAGAACTAGATCCAAAGCCAAAAAGAATGCATTTCTTCAAAGAAGATTTGCATCTTGAAACTTAAGACATGTGACAGAGCTGGCCATCAGCACACTTGGCCTTCAAGGCTCTCTGTCAATAAAATTTTCAGTATGTCTATCGAACAAACTTTCTTCAGTTAGGGAATTTTAATTAAATTATTGTGATGGGATATCTTTTGAGAGAAGAAGCGTTGGATAGGAAACTGAAATGCAAAGGGAGTTTTGACAGATTCTTAGTCAGCAACAGAAATGGACTATAGGAATCTTTTTAGCGTAATGATCCCATCTGTGGAACAATAATTTTAATAGTGCTATTTCACGTTACTGTTTTACAATGGAAACAGAATATAATTTTAAGAGCTATGTTAGGACAGTTTTGAATAGAACCCTTCGGAACAGATTGTAATGATGATCTGAATACCCAGCCCTGTAAGTATATACATATATTTGAACATATGCGGTTGGAATTTCTCTAGTTGTGAAATAAGATCAACAGAAAAAGAAAACCATACTCTATTTAAGCTCTATAGGTCTTAGGGAAATAAATGTTTAATTAGCTTTCCTGGTGTTCTCTCAATGAACTGATCAAATAGCAATTTTTGAATCTTTACTCTTCAAAAAGTATTCATGGACTATTTCATGGACAGCAATGTATATCTTCATGTATAACTTGTTCATGAGCTTATGATTTTGTATGTTTAGTCTCTAAAGTTCAGCATGGACCTGGTTTAGCAATACACTTAAGAATGAATTAAACAGAATCATAGAATCATAGAATATCCTGAGTTGGAAGGGACCCACAAGGAGCATCGAGTCCAACTCCTGAGTCCATACAGGACCACCCAAAAATCAAACCATGTGTCTGAGAGGGTTGTCCCAACGCTTCTTGAACTCCGGCAGGCTTGGTACTGTGACCACTGCCCTGGGGAGCCTGTTCCAGTGCCCAACCACTCTCTCTGTGAAGAACCTTTTCCTGAACCTCTCCTGTTGTAGCTCCATGCCGTTCCCTCAGGTCCTTTCGTTGTCACCAGAGAGCAGAGATCAGTGCCTGCCCTTCCGCTCCCCCTCATGAGGAAGCTGCAGGCTGCCATGAGGTCACCCCTCAGTCTCCTCATCTCCAAGCTGAACAAACCAAGAGAATTCAACCGCTTCTCATAAGTCCCTTCTAGACCCTTCACCATCTTTGTAGTCCTCCTTTGGACACTGTCCCATTCAAAGTTCCATTCAAAGCGATGGTGTTTAGAAGTACTTGTAAATGTTTGCTACAACCAGATAGCATGTTTATTAATTTTTATTGTGTAAAAATGTGTGTGATATGTTTCTGGAGGAGTAAAAGCTTAGAATTTTGTCCCTCCTCCCCAGACACTTATAATGAAGTACTTAGTAATTTAGAACTCTGTTCTTGTGAACATAGTAGCATTTTTTTTCTAGTTAATATTTTTTTTTCCTGTCATCAATCTGTGTTAAAAAATTTCACATAGAAAATAACCATAAAGCAGAAACTGAGCTAAAACATATGAACACAATGTTTTGAGCAAATTTAGCTAGAAAATTATGTGGACTAATTTTTCACCTCTAGATTTCAATCTGAAGTTTACGTCATTTTACTTGTTCTCCTGTTCATTGTTTTAGTTCCCTGACAATTAAATCAGCTACCTCACTTGCTTAATATTCAATACTATATTTACCTCATGAAGACATAATTCACTAATTCAAATAGTAGTAAAAATTAGATACTACTTCAGATAACTGTTTACAAACTTATTTTCCTTCTCTCTGAGACATATATATAATCTCATTTCCTTCCCAAATACTTTTCATCAAGTAATTTGCAGTTAGTAATTTAGAATTTCTTTTCTGTAGATTTTTTGTGTTGATTTAAATTTATAAATATATATGAGTATGTATGTATAAATATATGAAATAATGAATAACAGAAAAGATGAAGAAGTAGAGAAAAATATTAGCCTTGTCTGAACTGAAGTGTACTTCATGGCTGAAATTAGATGCTTAACAATTTTCAAACACAGCATTTCAGAGTTTAATGTACATTAGCACTTCAATCAGCTCAACTAACTGTCTCACACAGGTTGACAACTAACAGTTTCAGATAGTGTTTCAAGAGACAACAGTGTTTTAGAGCTTTCCTTAGCATGAGAAAACCCATACTGACCAAGGTCTGTGATTTTCTGAAGTGTATTTTTTAAATAAATCTTCAGTCTGCTGAGCAAGATATTCACCGACAGATCTGGCTCAGGTTCAAGAACACAAGAATGTTGAAGCTTGTTTTCCCTACCTGTAGAGAACCGTATCGTATCACTCTCTAGATGAGATGTCCTAACAAGATTGAGAAGCTGGCTCTGGTCCAAATTAAACACCCCAAAGACCCTGTGCTTGTCATCTGGACTATACTATATAAAAATCTAAGAGAGAGATGGGAAAAAATGGAGGAACTGATGACGCTTTAAAGATTTGACAAAGCTTGATAAAATCCATGACCTGCCTGTTTTTCTGCATGGAATTTTAGACAGAAAGTCCAACCATGGAGAAATCCAAAGCATTGCTCCCAAAAGTGAATGGACCTGGCTGTTTTCCTGGCTTTACATAGGAAATAACTGCACAGTGAAAGCCTGTTTAAGATTTTTCTTTCCGGCATTTATATGATTATATATTTAGAACTCTATTAACAGAGACACTAATTCACTGGGAATGAAATAATCCCATTTCACACTTTGAATTTATGGTTGGTGTTATAGATTGCAAGCTTAGTCGCAAGATTTTATAGAGCCGTCTGTCATTCAAATATTTATTGCTGGTGGCACTGGCAGGGATTGGTAGAAAGTGTGTGAGAAGTATGGGTTAATCCCATATATTTATTAATAAATCAGATTATACTAATTTCTTATGTGTCCTGCTTGCTTTCCGTAAACTCTTCAATTGTCCAATCCCTACCCGATCAGCAGGAACTGTTCTTTAGAGAAAACATACTATGCAGGAAAAGAAAAGATAGAGGAAGCAGTGTTTAGAGGAACATATAGAAATGACAAAAGAATGTAGAAGGTAACGTGAGATGGTTTCTTGGCTTAGGCTTTGTTTTGTCCTGATTATTGCATTATTTTCAGTTTTACCACACAACCAGCTAAAAAGGAATATTTATTCTGCTTGATCAAAACCCTATTTCGTGTGTTGGCTTTTTAAATCTTAAATAATATTTCTAAATTTAAATATATATATATATCAAATCCTTCAAACATTTAAATTATTATTAATGTAGCTTAATTCTTCTTAAACTTCCAGAACTGCATATTTTGGTACATATTCATCCAAAGCTGTCATCCAGAACCAGTAACAACATATTGATCCATAAACTTGTTTTGTAAAATACCAAAACTTTTTTGCCTTATGTTTTGGATTAGGATAAGTCTAGGGGAAAAAGGACATGACATGCTGCTTTAGAAAAGAAAATTAGAATGTATTTGAAGTTGCTTTTGGCTTCTAATATCAAAAAGAGCTGTGAGGGAGATGAATTAGTTGGCAGAGTACAGAGAAGATGGTTACAAGTGTGGAGTAAATACAATTTATCATTTGGCTCCACAGTTCATCACAGTCCTGTCTGTCTGTGTTTCTCTGGTCTAGATCCTGCACAACTGCAGTGCAAAGAAAGTTTGGTGTTTGATGTAAATAGAAACAGGAATGTATTTAACCTATCTGCTGCAGTACCATAGTCTGTATAAATAGTATGTAACCTAGTTGGATATTTCTTTCTTCTTTCTTCCCTTTACCTAGTTCAGAGCTTCTCTTGATAACGGTATTTTTAATCCACCAAATATTTTGGGTTCTTTTGCTTTGTTGATGTTTTTTTTTTTTTTTAATTAGTTATATTTCTACGTATATTTTCAAAATCCAGAAAATTCCTGACTTCTATTCTAAAATGATTCAAGGAAAGGAACCTGAATAGATATAGGAAGAAAAAGATTATATATAGTTAGGAAATTATTTAAAAGGTAATCTCATTATCAATGAATACAGGCAACAGATTTTCAAACCTGTAGTTATGACTGAAAATTATATATGCGCAAATTAACCTTATTCAGCTCAGTGAATGCCATGTGAATTTTTATTTAACAGAAAAAGGTACTAGTATTGTGAAAATTCACATCCTACACAATATTAAATCTATACTGAAAGCTGATTTTTAGCTCCTCAGGGAAAATAAATAATAAAAATAAAATAAAATAAAATAAAATAAAATAAATAAAATAAAATAAAACAAAACAAAACAAAACAAAACAAAGCAAAATAAAGAACTGAAATATTTAAACATCTCTTAACACTATGCTTTTTAAAACATGAAGGTAAATATGCACAGTCCATCAGTTTGTTGAAATCTGCTTGTGTTGTATCAGTCTATACAGCTAAGGTTCAAAAAATTTAAATGAATGTGAAGTAAGTAATAAGAGTACAAGAAAAGCATGGAGAATAAAATGGAAAAAGGAAAAAATTTTCTTACATTGTAAGAAAACATGATTTGAAACCTCCGTTCTTTATCACAGTGAAAGAACTACCCTCCATCAATAATTACAGAATTCAATTTTGTTGGATTTTTTTTTCCACTTTCATCAGGTAGTGGGAGGAAAAAATTGATTTAACTATAATTAGCTTTGTCCCATAGGAATCATTAAAATATTAATAAATATTTATTAAATTGTAGTTTCAGAAAAATGTAGAAGAAAGTGTTGAGGTACATGATGAAAATCTGATTTTACTTGCAATCAGGAAAAAGAAATTCCTCCTCTTCCAGCTTTGTGTGTGTGTGCTTTTAGTAATCAGCTGGCAGAGCTGATTGCAGAATTGTACAGACAAGTCATAAACAGAAGTTTTACTCAGATGCATAATTATTAGCAGGATTTTCTTTAATGACAGGTGACTTATTCTAATAGGCCAGACTAGAAGTTCTTAGTAAAGAGTTCAAAAAATGGTAGACATTTTCCTTCATTGTATTATAGTCAAGTCCTTGAGTTATGCAGAAAATTTAGATAGCACAAAGGGAGAACAGATCATATACAAGAGCTACATTTGATAGTTGAGGAGGGCTGCGTTTTAGTTTCCGCTTTTAATTTTTCTGGGTTACTACATTCTCCAAGTGCCAGTTTATTCATCTGAACAGTGGAGATAATGAGGTTTATCAATATGAAACTTTTGGAAAGTCTCAGGTTACAATGATTATGTCATACACCAAATCATTGTTTATTATTCCTGATCCTTTAGAGATGATTGTGAAACTCATAATTCGCTTTTTGTCTTGTCCATGGTAATTCCTGTGAAACAAAGTTACTTTAAGTTGAAGCTTCTCATCTCTGGCCTTTTGTCTGATGCTATGAGTTGTGTCAAGAAAACATTATATTCCAATTCTTTATCTAATCATACTGTCTGCTTCAATATAAAATTGACTTTTCTTTACTAAGTTTACTTGTGAATGTAATTAATGGTCATAACTTGCTTGCTCTGCTTCTAATCTAGTCAGAGTATTGGATGGTTTTATGAATGGCTGAGCTTCTCTAACTGTTTTGTTTTGTTTGGATTTGGTTTGGTTTGGTTTGGTTTGGTTTTAGCTTCTTATTGAACTGTTAGAAATCTGGGGAGGGGAGAGGAAAAGACAAAGATGCAAAGTGGCTGTGTCCAGAAGAACCTATTAAAAAATAATAAAATACTTTGGTGGGATAAAGTCTGTGTCCTAAGGAATGCTCTTAGGGGACCTTTGTCTGAAGCCCTGGAGTCTCCTCTGGTATAACATAATTGAAATCAGAATTAGCAACAGGGAAGCTTGCATATTATCAGCATGATCAGGACAAAGCCCGTGGTACTGTGGCCAGACTTACAATAGAAGGGATTGTGGTATGTTGTAGGAAGATATTGCAAAAAGGATGATACAAAGGCCCACAGGGAAAAAAAAGTAAAATGATTTAGGTTTAAAATAATCATAACACACTTTCTAAAAGAAGCAGGTAAATTGCAAACCTGAATACATGTTGCTTATTAAAAGGAATGGACAAACACTACCACAACCACAACTCTCCCACCCCCACCACCCCCTGAAAAAATGAGAACTAATAGTTCTGCTATATATTATTATTTTCAGGAATCTAATTTCTGGGAGCTTTTTCCTCAGTCTAGGAAATAGTTTCTCCTATATATAGTGCTTCCTTCTATGTATTTGAAGGAGGTGTCAAAGCTTCATGGAAGATTTTAATACTTCTGTTTTATGCATACACATATTTTCTCAGCTAACTGTACCACCGGTGAAAGCTACCAGATTAGCATCTTTGGACACTAAATGTCTTTACTTGCCCACCTGATTAGTAAAGCATGATCATTAGTGCAGTGTGCTTCCTTGCACAAACAGGCAGGCTGACAGGCCAGCCTCTTGTAGAGAGGCTTCTTTTCTATAGAAAAGAAAAAGAGGGAGAAAGTCTATTTCTGAAGAGTAATCAACACTTGTTTTTAGAGACACCTGATATTCTGAAATAGATTACACAGCTGGGAGACATGATAGTGATTTTTCTAAAATGGGTTATTGTGTAAGGATTTTAAAGTAGATGGAGTGATTTCTTCAGCAGCTGTGATTTATTTGCATATCTTCTCAACAGCTATAAACTCTTACAAATAATTTAATTATTTCTCAAGCCCTGGTTCATAAGCTGTGGGGTGTTCTTTCAAATAAACCACATGTTCACTGCTGGAAGTATCCTGCTAAATAGTTGCCTAAAATGCTTTAATGTATTTCAAAGTGCAGGTCAGTTGAGTAAGGTGGAGGAATACAAGACAGAAACTCGGTATAAAAGAGGATATTAGTTATGTGTTGGTAGGGAAAAGAGAAGACAGACAGAACCTGAAGTAAGGACTATCATCAGAAGTAATGTAGATCCTGTATTTTCCTGGAAGTATGGGAACAGATATGCTACAATTAGAGACAAAATAAGGACAGCATGTGACAGGAAGAGACGTACTACTGGGACAAGCAGAGTGGGTAAAGAGCAAAAAAATGAAACCTTGCAGCAATATGTTTGATTTCTGTTCTGACAAAGACATTCTTGACATCACAAAGAAAGCTTATAAAGGTAGAGTGAGATAGTACTGTATTTCTCCCACTCAGAAATATTTTGTAGAAGTCAGGTTGTCTTCTCTGCTAGCCATTCTCATCTTAGCAGAGACAGGCCCTTATGAAGGGGGAACTTAACTGGTTAGATACAGGAGAAGGGACAGCTGGCCTGCAAAACATAATTATCCATTGATGCATTTGCAGTATCTTTATCATAGTATATTTTAACACCTTTGTCACACTTCATTTTATTTTTAATATTTGTATTTAATAATATTATATTTAATAATATCATATTTATATATTAAACATTTTGTAACGTTAATATATTAAATTACATATCATATATAATATTGATATTATATTATGATATTTAATTTTATTTTATTATATTATAATATTTATATATTATCTTATTATATAATATATTATATTACTATATTAATTTATATTCAATATTTAATTCTTATTTGCTTTATTTATTTTTATTTATTTATTTTTATTTATTTATTTTTATTTATTTATTTTTGACACCTTTCTGACAAAGTGGCTGGGAAAGGAAGTGATTATCCCACTGTACGCAGCATTCATAAGACCATTGAGTCCAGTTTTGGCTCCCCTGTACAAGAAGCAAGTTTGACGGAGACCACCAAGATGGTGGGAGCCAGAGAACTTGCCCTGTGAGGAGAAGCTGAGGAAGCTCAGGCCTTTTCACTCTAGAGAATAAATGGTGTGGGGGGAATGTGACACCTACATGGAATATATCAACAAGACAGAACTAAGATTTTCATGAGGTGGTGTATTGTCTGAAGATGAGAAACAACATGAATAAAGTGAAACAAGTAAAGTTCTAACTCAATATAAGGAAATATCTTTTACATTGTAAGGACAGTCAAGCAGTGGAGCAGGTTGCCCAGAGATGTTCTGCAGTCTGCATCCTTGGAGGTTTTCAAGACCCAAGTAGAAAAAGCCCCAAGGAACTTGGGGTCTGGCCTCATGGCTGGCTGTTTTGAGCAGTAGCTTGGTCTAAAGACTTCCTGAGGTCCCTTCGAACCTGGATTTTCCTATGATCCTATGACAGTCTATGACAGTAACATATATGACTATGACAGTCAAAGCTGAGCTTTAAGAGGTCTCCTGACCTCTTTGTGGCTTACTGGGACATACAACCAAAAGAGTAAGTCTATTATCCCTTGACTTATAAATGCTTTTCAGAAATCAATTGTGAGGATAAATGTGGGGACAAACTGGAAATTAGGAATTCTTCTGCTCTTCTTCAGGCTGGCTTTATCTGAGCAACTCTCAAAATGTACATCTTCTTCCATAGAAGTTCTTCCAGTAAATGAGTTTTCCTTCTTTCCTTACTTGCTTCATTGCTTATTTACTTGCTTGTTTACTTTCTTCTTGCATTTTCTTCTTGGAAATTATTTTTATTTCCTTCCTGGTTCTTTTTCTGAAAGTAATAGAAGTTCTGGACTTTCATCAAACATGGCAATAATGATTCTGTTTTTCCAGCTTGAGGCCTATTGGATGTGAAAAGTGACAAAATAATAACTATAGCTTTTTATTGGTTTAAATTGTTTGTTTAGGTAAGAGTGCACAATAATTATTTTTGTTTTTCTAATTATAGTAGTAATTAGATAGAGAATCAGTTTCTGTATTCCTAAACGCTTGGACAGACATACACAGTATGTGAGACTTTCATTTTAACAAAGGAAGGAATTCAGCTCCAGTTTAAGACATCTCAGTGTAGATGTCTAGAAGAGACTTAAGTGTCTAGGCTCCTGTTACAATCAATGGAGAGCTACTCAAAATATCTGGGGACTCTGGAGAACCAGGTGGGTCTTGAAAATCTCCCGAGAAGGAGACTCCACAGCCTCTCCAGGCAACCTGTGCCAGTGCTCTGTCACACTCATAGTAAAGAAATGCTTTCTCATGGAACTTCCTGTGTTTCCGTTTGTGCCCGTTGCCTCTTGTCCTGTCTCTGGGCACCACTGAAAAGAGTCCAGCCCCATCCTCTTGACACCCTCCCTTCAGGTATTTGTATGCATTGATAAGATGCCCTCTCAGTCTTCTCTTCTCGAAGCTAAACAGGCCCAGCTCTCTCAGCCTCTCCTTGTATGAGAGATGCTCCCATCCCCTAATCATTATAAAATCATTATACTAACAGGAAATCAAGTTCTTCCCTGGAAGTTAAGGTATCAATGCAGTTTTGTAGTTAAATCATTATTTTTATTCCTAAATTATTAGCCTATTCCATAATATTAAACTCTATCTACTCAATACATAAGATGATGTATCTCCACAGATGTGACTAGTTACCATCCACAGGAATACAATTTCATGTGTTTTTATTTTACACGTGGCTATTTTCTTATAAGTATGTACTTGTATGAAATTTTCTTTTCTTATGAAATTGTGTATGTACTTGATCACTGCACACTAATGTTGTCAAAGGTTGTTTTACACATGAACTTTAAAAATTGGCACTTTAGATTCATTAAATACTGTCTGAATAGAGATCTCTGAACTAGGATTAACTATAGACTTGCTGGAAAGAAACAGTGTTAAGTGTGGAGGACTGGCTCGACGAGAGAGGTCGCATGAAGATTGAGCAGCTCAAGGAGACAGTTAGGAATGTATCGTACACAACTTGTGTGAGCCAAGGCACGTATGCGGCACCTGGCAACCGGTTCAGTTAACACAGATAAGGAACTTGTGGTTATCAGTGTGCGAAAATGTCTTGAGCAAACAGGGTCTGTCTCTAACCAATAGTGAGCTCAGCTTTTACAATACGTATGAGCTAATTATCTGCTAGCTTATATAAGGAAGCTATGCAGGCAATAAAGTTGAAGTCTACTGATCACTCATATTGAGCGACTGTGTCTTCCTTCCGTCGACCCCTCCCGAAGGATTGTTTACAACAGTTAAGCAGTATTAGTATGCATACATAAGAAGTATGGTTGTGTGGACAGTAGCTTCATGGATGTAATTCAACTAGTTTGGGTATTACTTACAATTAAATGGGATGGTTTAAATCAGGAAACATGCAGCAATGTAAACCTGGGTTAAGTATATTATTACCTGGACCACTTACAGCTGTCTGTGGCATCTCAAATGGAAAATGGAGTCTAAGTAAGCCAAAACTACTGACCTAAAAATGATATATAAGATAATGAACAGAAATGGATACAGTCTTATTATGTTATAAATTAGATGTGGGAGGAGAGCAGGAGACCCATCTTTGAATGATACCATAAACAAAGAAGTTCATGACTTGAGAGCTGTGCAGTAACATTCCCACCATATGATAGATTTTAGAGGGATCTATTGTTAGGTTTAGACTTAACTATTCATAAACACTGAAAAGATATAAATTGTCTATCAAGGGGAGAAAATCATGCAGTGATGGGGCAGAGGACAAAGGAAATGAAGAATAATATTTATTATTCCTATGTAGCATGCCAGCTGAAAATGTTAGTTAGTGTCCCTATGCTTTTCTGAGGTAAAACAGAGGTTTGGGGGATTGTTAAAATGGTAAAGTAACTGAAGAAGAGTCAGTATTTTAACTTTTCCTTATGACTATAAAATTTCTTTGCATTTATGTTTCTCTGTTGAATTCTGTATAAGGTTTTCTCAAAACCTTTAAGAGTTATGTATTTTTTCCCCCACCACTTTATTGACTTTGGTATTAAAAAGAAGTCCTTTGAAAAAAAAGTATACTGGTTGGATGTTGCTTTTTTGTTAGATTTTAGGTATTTATTAGATTAATCAGTCATATTTGAGCATGTGCTTAATAAACTTGAGTCTTTATAGTTAAATGCAATGATCAGTTGCAAAATTATGCTTTTTTAACTGATTGATCTTATCTCCTCTAGGTTTTTCTTTAATCTTACATATTAACTTGACAAGTGCAGAAATGCATGTCCCTCTATCATTGAAGTGTATATTAGATTTACAATGTAATTAAATAGGTGCTCTTCTTTGAAACTGTAATCTCTGTTTAAAACAGTACTCACAAGGTCCATGGTCTTTAAAATTGCTAGATACGACTCATGGATACGGAGGATTTATAAAGTTATCAAGAGATATGGATAGCTATACACTATCACCTTGACAGATCCATAAATTACACTCTCTAATGTGACAAACAGTCTTATAATGGTACAAATTAACTGGTACTAACCCTATATGCTAAACTGGTAAATATTTGAAGCATATGAGTAAATAAAAAACTACTGCCTATTTCCAGTTCATAAACCAGCTAGTGCATATGTCTGCAGATGTGTTTTTTCCTTAGTGTATCTCTTTGCATGAATGAACTCATTTTTTCCGAGATAAGCTTTCTAGTTAACTGAAAATTCTTTAGTGGCAGAAGTAAAACATTAATTTCCATGTAAGAAATAAATCCTGTCTATGTATTATGATTTATGTTATTTTTTAGAACTGACAAAAAGAAAGAAAAAGAAAAAGATACAAACCTATACAGTATCTCATGTAATTAATAGAGAAATAGACTTCATATAACCAAGTCAGGATATTGAGGAGATGGGTACAGGTTGCAAAGAAACTGTTGGTGAACACTGATCTTGGTGGAGCGAATAATGATTTGGTTTGTATGTCAGTGTGACAGTAGGAGTTGCTCTAGACAGCACAAGTATGGATTTTCTGGGATTGCCAATTGAGATTGAATTTATCAAAGGAAAATACTAGTTTAAATCACGTGGATTGTTGCAGGAACAAAGGTTAGGGTTGTTTCTTCCTCCTTCGATTATGCAGCCTATTAAACTGTGGCATTGTCTTCAAATGAATACTCAGTCACTTGAGTCATTTAAGAGAACACCATAGCAAAACCTTTAAAACATATTATAGAAAAAATATTGCACTGGACGGATAACACAAATGAGTGTATTTTTTCCCCCACAGACCTGAAAGCAAACTGCAAATTAAGAAAAAAACTACAGAATGACTAGCACAACGTAGTGACAAAATATGATCTACTTAATCAGCCTGTTTTGTTCTTGTTCCTTGATCATTTGCCAGAACCTCCTACCTGCTCTGTAACTAACTGCATTTAACCATAATAGCACTAGTCTTCATTTTACCTCCAAAGGGCAAACAAGGTCCATAAATGAAAGTGGTTTAGAAGCATATCTAACCTGGAATCTATCCTTAATGCTAGCCTGATGACTCCTATTGTAAAGTGTAATCAGGAGCCATTTGTTCACAATCTTCTTCCTACCTTTCGTTTTTGCATAAACTAGTAATAAACTTTTTTTTTTCTTTTTCTTTTTTTTCTGGAAACATTTCTTTAATCTCCACTTAAAACAAATTATTTCCAGCTAGTCCCCATGCCTACTGAAGTAAACATATTCTGTATTCCCCTTCTATTACACTAATCCTCGCCTTACATCGTAGACCTCAAACATTCTAGCAGTAAATCAAATTCTTTACTATCAAGTTTGCTTAATACAACATGCTATCAGAAAAAACATTAACCTCTAATCCATGTTTTATCACATATCAATATTTCTATCTCAGATGGCTTTCAATTCTATTAGCCACAAAATATAACATCTAATAATGAGTTTATCTTTCTGCTGTCTGAAATTTTATATCAAAAATGAACCTGCAAGAATGTTTGAGAAACATTAAAAAATATTTTCCTAAAACATTTTAACTTGAATTGCTTTATGAACAAATATTTTAATTATAATATACATAAATATGCAGCATTTCTATTCCTACCTACTCAAATAATATCGGTCCACATGTGCCTTGACTCATTTAGTGCAAAGATGCACCTGTTCTTAAGATGAATAAGGTTGGTGTAGTAAAAGAAGTTTTTGTCTATCAGTTTACTATCTTATTCATTACAGAAGTTAAAAACTGTGGGAAATAAAGCAGGAAATGATTTCAGAAACCACTTAAGTCCACTTAACACCTCTAATCTGAGCAATGGAAAAGTATCCTGGAAAGCTCCATTCTATTTCCTTGGTTGGCACAGACCACTGAAATACAACTTCATTATGGTCTCCAGAACCATGTTCCACATTTCTGCAGTAGAGCACTTGGAGGTCTGATATGCTGCAGTGGCAAGCTATTGGTGCCACAGATGAAAAAACAAAGGAAATGTGCCCTGACACATAAAAATCTTAAATCCATAAAA
>VXAA01004164.1:440374-453037 GCA_013399115.1 Anseranas semipalmata | reverse complement strand
AAAAAAAAAAAAAGATCTTAAATCCATAAAAAAGTCTTAAATCTATAAAATCTTAAATACACAGGCAAAGAAGGGCTTTCTGTCTAGACACTTGTTGACTACAGTCTCTCTGTACATCAAATGTTTATTTTTCAGGAGAAAAGAAAATACAGTTTTGCTCTATTATTCCACATAATAAAAATGTAAGGTATAAGAAATATTAAGGAACTATAGAGTTCTATAAATGAAAATATAACCCTATAGAAAACTTGGTAAGGAAATTAAGAGGGCAGTAATGGGTGAATGGTTGAATAGTGTGCAGTAAATGAGACATAGGGCCTTATACCAAAAAGAAGTGATAAAAAAAATCCAAATGGCTATTCATGATGTAAAACCTGTGCATCATGTGCATAGAGGAAGGCTTCGGCTGATGGAATTAGAAATTGTATTGCACTATGTATGCGCAAGGGAAGCAGAATAAGATATTATAATCAGTCTTAATTATTGCACTTTCTAATTCTGGGGTGCCTGAAATATTGTGTTCTTTATCACATAGATTTGCCTGTATTGTAGTTCAAAAGCAATCTATTGCTGTCAATTACATCTTTTATTTACTGTTACAAATACAAGAACCTAAACTTCCATCAAAGTCTTAATTCAGAAAGAAAAATAAAAATACATTTATGCAAAAAATGGAAAAAATGGCACCCATTGGTTTTGCAATCAGAGTTATTAAACAAGGACAAATCAGTACTGGTGTTAAATGGCACACATAAATTATACCTAGAAAGAACAGTATACAGTTCCTTAGCTATCTATGCTATAGTTTTGTCTAAAGACCTTTTCTTTTCTTTTTTTTTTTTGGGGGGGGGGGTGGAGGACAGTCTCAAAGTCCTTCTGATCATTTCTATTCACATTTGTGTGATACATTTAAGCTGGAAAATAGTAAGCAGTAAGGAACTGGTTTTGCCAAGATGAAAAGTCTGTGCCAATATCTAAACTGCCAGTGGCGGAACTATTGACCTAGATTTTGAGTCTGCTTTCCCTCAGTTATTTTAGAAACAACAGACACATATTTTAATAGAATTTATTTGATTCAACTTTTAAGGGCTACCAGAGCTGCCACCTCTCAAGAGCAGGGAGCTCACAAATTAGAAGATCATGGAATGAATGCCATGTTCAACTAAGACATGATTACAACATATTTGGGTTGTTTTGCTTTCTGTCGTCAGAATACAAAAGGGACACATTATTAAGACACTGCTACAATAAACCTCACAACAGAGTTAAAATTGAGGAGTTTATCCCTTATAAAATCTTCTGTATTACCAGGAATAATTTTGAACTTTAGAAATTAAAAAATAAACAATAAATTAGAATGGTAGGGATGGGGAAAACAAGTAACATCTAATTAGAGCAGTGGCAAACAGTCCACTTTATTTTAAGGTTTTAATGAATGATTTTTATTAAGAGTGGACGTAATTCACGTAAAGGTTTTAAAAGGTTGGACAGTTCCAGGGGAAATACAATTGTACCCAAAATACTGTAATGTTGAAATTATAAAGAGTACCTAGATTACTATTGTTTTATATGAGGAAAACAGAAAACATCATTAAAATGTTTGCAGCTTAACATTTCCAGGAATTAAACAATGCAAATTTGGACTAACAGTACCTCCAGTCTATTAAGGTATATTAAGTTACTTCTTGCCATCTCTCTGGTTTATGCACAGTAACACATCTGCAGCTGTGGAGACCTTCAAATTTTTCATTGTGTTTTTTCCTTATTACAGCTAGAAAGAGAAAACCGGAATCCTCCTGCACTCAAAGCAAAAACTTTTAAGCTTGGTATAAATTAGATGTTCCACTAGTTATTGATAATATGGATTTATGGAACAATTAAAAAACAATGATTCAATTTAGCAAATATCAGCTAAATCCTATGTCCTAACCATAGATACCTATATCCATTCCAATACTTCTAAGAGGCATCAATAGTGGAACTGAATATCTTTGATTCTCATTGTGAGGACTCCCTGGAGATATATGTTTACCCTTTTACAATGCTGAGCAAATCACCCTAAGGGTGGATGTAAGTATGTATTTTATAAGTATTTTGTATCTTAAGATTAGTAGATTCTCTATAATCTGTGAGGAAAAAATAAAAAAGGCAAAACAATCTTATGTCTCAGAAAAAGACTTTTTTTTTTTTTCTTGTATTTCTTGCTTCTGTAACTTTTATCTTTCCTAAATAGAAGGCTGCCTTGTAGGAGGGCCTTTCTGCAGCTCAGATCAATCAGCCTATTCAGAGAGCAGGAACTGAAATACTTTGAAATGCTTAGTGGGATGTGATTTATATAAATATTGAGCCAATTTTCATTATTCTTGTTCATTTTCCTAAATTTTTCTACTTTTTTCTACTTTTCAAAAGCAGCCTAAAAGGTAGGCCGTAGACCATCTTCATGAACTTTTCAAGGGCAGCTACTTAAGGGATACATCAAGACCAGTTAGATGATATACATTAACAGAGTTCCATAGACTCTCTGCAGATTAAGAAGAAGGTGCACGCTTCAGCCCGTTCCTGGTGTCTCCAGTGCTGATCCTGGTGATGGATGGGAATGCACTGTGACTGTTCTCACCTGCAACCTGGTTTTCCTTCATGTAGAAACAAGTGCATCAGGTGATGGAGGGGGGGACGATGAGAGGAATTAAGTGCATGATTGTGTGCATAGTCAGGTGCATCACAATGTGGGTTCATGATGTAATTGGGCTAAACATTAATGTTGAGAAATGTAGAAGAGCTGCATGTACACAAAGTTGAAGGAACGAGGACTGCTTGAACAATATGGGTGGACTTTCTGAGTGGGCAAAGCCAGGCTCTGTGAGGTCTGTGACACCACTCTCTCTTCCCCCCCTTCCTAACTTTCTGTCCTTTTCTTTCATTGTCACTCCCTCTTTTCCCTTTCTGTCTCTCTCTTTCTGTTATGCTCGCTCTCTTTCCCTTCCCACCTTTCTCTTTCTGCCACATGTGCTCTCTCCTTCCTTTCTGTCTCTCTCTTTCTGCCACGTATGCTGCCTCTTTCCTTCCTGCAACTTCCACTTTCTCTTCCCTCTGTCTTGCTTTTTCTGTCACTTCTGCTGTCTCTTTCCTTTCTGTCTCTCTTCCTGTCACTTCCACCTTCTTTTTCCTTTTTGCTTTCTTTTTTCTTTCACTTCCACTCTCTCTTCCTTTCTCATCTCTTATCCTTTCATTCCTGCTCTCTTTTTTCTTTCTTCCTTTTACTTCTGCACTTCTGCACTCTTTCCTTTTTGTCTCTCTTCATCTCACTTCTGCTCTCACTTTCATTCAATGTCTCTCTTTCACATTCACTTTCTTCTCTTTGCCCTCTTCTCTTTCACTGCATACTTTTTTCCTTCCTTTCTCTTTCTTTATTCCTCTCTCAGCCTCTCTTTCTCTCTCATCCTCTCACCCTCTCTCCCTCTTCTCTTCCCTTCCCTTCCCTCCTCTCTCTTTCATAACGTGCTTGCTCTTTTCTTCTCCTCCTCTCCCGCTTTCTTTTCCCCTGTCATGATCTCTGTCTCTTTTCCTTTCATTTCTGCTCTTTCTCTCTCTCCGCCCATTTCTCTTTCTTTTTTTTCTTTCTCTTTTTTTTCCTTAACCTCTCTTAATCTCTTAATATTCATCCCCAAATTCTTTTTCAGCAAACTGTAGTGCCACCACTCCAAACTTCCTCACTATATCAAACTCTTGGTTTTCCTCATATCCTAGGTCAGCTAATACAGATTCTTTATCCCTATTCCTGAATTGTCTGTGTCTTGCCTCTGCCTCTAGTTAACGCCACATCATCTTAGCTGGTGATACTCCCTGTTTTCCAGTATCAACAAGCATTCAAAGTTCAAGAATACATACTGGGAAGTGCCAAGTAACCTCAATGTTACCCAGTGCTATTCTTTTATATATAGTATGAGGTTGCCCAGTCTTCTACACTCTGAATTACATATCATGTTTAATTTAGTTCTCATGCTATCCCCGCTATTACTCAGGTTGTATAGGCCAGTATAGAAGCTGTGTCTAGCCTGCTCATAAGCTAAAGGAAACAGAGGAATCATAACTCCTCTGGTATAATATTTTCTGACTTTGACTTGCTTGTAGCACAACACAACACTTTTTTAAAAGCTCTCCTGACTCCCATATATTTTATGGTCTTTTTCTTGCCACACTTTCAGAGTTTTTGATTTTGTCTTACTTACACAGTTCCTTTGTTCTACCAGTCCCATTGCTTTTACATTCCGTTTCTCATTCCCAGCTTAATTTTATATGCAGTGGTTGTTCATTTCTTAACACTTACTTTGAACTATCTCTGTACTCTATGTCAATGAGAACTTGCCAGTTCAGTTAAAGACAAGAGCAGACACAATTCAGCCCTCCCTGAAATTCTACTCTATATTCTTCAGAGTATTGAAAAAGTATAAAAAACAAACAAACAAACAGAAAACACCTGAAAACCACAACCCCATCTAAACTTGGGCCAACTATGAAAAGTCAGGCCTTAGTTATTCCTATGTTGAGCATCTAGCTAAAGTTTAGAGATAAAGTTCATATTAAAGGATTTTTTTTTTAAGGAATGGTAATATTTATATATTTTTTCCTAACTGTGACTCCTGCCAATCTTCTGCCAGAAAGCCAGATTCAGCAACACTCTTGATCTGATGGCATTATCCTTTTTGACTTGCCAAATCATTGTATCTGGTTAAGAACTAAGATGCCACCTCCAAAAGTAAGTAGGCTTGTTTCTGATTTTGTATAAAAAAAAAAAATTTGGTCTTAAAAGAACCTTCTGAAAACAAAAACAAACTTTCTCTCTCTTTTTAGGATTTGTTCAAGAGCAGGAAATATTAAGGTGATAGAGCTAGTATGCATTAAGTATGTTATATGATTAGAAAAGTTTTTCCTTCTTTGCCATTGCGGCTAACATGATGGCTAGGTACAAATGTCCACACTGACTTTCACAGTGACATGGAACAAAAAGAGGGAAAAAAATGTCTTCTTGCATATATGTTCTGTTATAACCTAGTCTTGTTTGAATTGCTTTTAGCCTTTTCAACAATGACAATAGTTTTATCCTCTATAAAGCCACCCTAAATCATGTTTAATTTAAGCTGAAGAAAAACAGAACCATTTGAATGGCTGAAGGAAAAAAAAAAAAAAGGAATTTAACTTTTTTTTTTTCTTTTCCCCTGGGAAAATTGCTGAACAGTTGATTTTCAGAATGGTTATATTATTAGCAGTAGTGGTAGTATTGGACAACATGATCAATTAATACCGCTTGTCAAAATATATTTTAAGATGGCACAAATGCATAAAACACCAAAAAACCACAGTCAAGACAGCCTGTTCAAATTAAATGTCCTAAATTAAACTTACTGTATTCCAGAAAAACACAGAGCTCCTCCTACAAAGCTCCAATGAAAGTGCTCTGCATGTCATTGCTTTCTGTCAAGTCATTCAAGTCTACTTTACTTCTTAAGACCAAAAAAGTAAATTTATTTTATTACGTATGTTAGCATTTGGCAAGTGTGCAACGTTTGCACCTAGCTGAATGATCAACAGTGCTTGTGTTTTGCATGTGTATTTACAAAGTCTATGCTGTATGTCTGCATTTCTCTACTTACAACAAGAAGAATTTGTTATACTGGAAGAGTAATTTGTTATACTGGAAGAGTGTTCTGTGTGTTTGAAGCTATGCTAGCAAATTCACTTTCCAGCTTCAGGTTATTTGACTTCTGGAAGCAGAATATGTTAGAATCTTGAAATTCATTATTTTAAATTCTTTACAACATAAATTCTAACTAATTTTAAAATTTCTGTTGAAGTAATTAGAAATCTTTAATTTTGTATGTAATTAAAAATGTTTAAAAGATTACCAATAAAAATATGAGAAATTCACAGTCAAACTTATTAAAGGAAAAAATATATAAACTCAGAAATATCACCCCATTTTCTATTAGAAAGTTGAAAAAAATATTTTAAAATGCTTGATATAATTCTCTATGAGATGAGAAGTGAATTACAAAAAAGGTCTTTTTTTGGTCTTCTCTATCTAAAACAAAGCTTATGATTGACAGTGACTGAGAACATTTCTCTGTATGTTTTCTGATTTTTAGTTCATAACTTGTGTAGAAAGAAATTAGAACTCATAATAGGTTTTTTCTTTCCTACACAATAGCTTTCAGTAGGAGGTGACAGTCATTTAACCTGTGGACTTTCATCATATTCTCTAAGTAAATTCTCACAATTGTGCATTACATCTGGAAGTAATTTTTACTATCTATTTATCTATATATTGCTGCTTTGCAATTTTTCATTTTCACCAGCAGTATTATTCTGTTAGTAGTGATCATTTTAAGTTCTTCTCTCCCTTTTTAAGCTGTCTTTGTTTTTCTTTTCTATTTTCTAACTCCCTCTCACCTTCCTTCCCCCCCATGAACACTCGTCCCTATCATCCCCCTGTTGCTATCGATAATGAACGTGTACTCCCATCTGTTCAGAAAGAACAGAGGCCAGGCCAGATGTGACCTGTGATTTACCAAATGGGAAGCAAACACAAGGAATGCTGTCTGCCATCTGTTGATGCAGAAACCAGTAGAGCTGGTCTGGCATTTCAGCAGAGCTCTCCCACAGGGAAACTGTAAAGGAAACTCATCTGTTTCTTTTTTTTCTTTTTTTTCCCTCCTCTGACCTGACAGTTCCTCTGCACAAAGAGCATCTTGCAATGAAGCTGCAAGAGTTTACATCTAAATGACTGAGTTCTACAGAAAATAAAAGAAGACTTTTTACAATTTATACCTTACATTTCTGCCAGAGACAGCAGTACAGAGATGATACTTCTCTCTAGAGCAAACTGATACATGAAGCTGCTCTCCGAACTGGATAGGGCAAATAAAGCCTCTGATTTTCCTTCCTCTCCTCTTTGTTTTGTTTCGGTGCACATGAAAGGGTCCTGAGAGTGCCAAAGGAAATGAAGCAGGTGTTACCAACTGTTACAAAGAAAGATCCTCATCTGCACTTCATTCTACTCCCAAATTACTCCACCAAGGAACATCTGGTTTCTGTTTAAAAGAGGAAATGCATAACATAGGGAGTGCTCCTTGTGCCACCACCTTAGCTTAATCTAAGAGGACCAGTATATTCTTATGTGCTGATGCAAACTTTTAAGATGTAAGTTGAAAACCTGAAGATGGTTTGAAATGATTCAAAATGTACTTGACAGTAAACTGGGATTAAAAACTATCCATATCTGGGCTCTTTTCTTTTTTCTTCTTTTTTAACGTAGTCAGCATACTCGTGACTTAAACAGGACAGAACCTGAAAACATTTTAAAGGCCAGTAGTGTTTTCAGTGCCTGCTGGGTTTCTTTTCCATGTTTTATATAAACTGAAGTACTATGGAACCAAAAGAGACTTTCATCCACTTCTTTTCACATTGTTTGAGCAGAGTAGCAGTGAGGTAATTCCCTTCCAGAAACCAGTTTTCCACTTCTAAGAATTGTATATGGGCAGTTTTATTGGATATTCTCCGCCTGTGCTTCTACCTGCTGCCTGCTTAATGTCTATATTGTGAAATGCTGCAGCCAGAGGAGTCTTACACTTTTAGTTCTTCGAAGATATTTTTTTAATACTTTGTACAGAGTGAATGTAACATTTCACTCTGATATGGCTATTCCTACATCACCATCTTAATATTTTTATAGATAGAAACTCATGCACATTGCTGTTCAAATTAACAAGAGAAAACATATTCAGAAAAGACAGAAAGATCTTTAGTAACAATGTTTACAGCTTTGTGGTTTTGTTGTTGTTGTTGTTGTTGTTGTTATCCCCTCCCCCCAGAGTTACTTCAGTATCACTAAATGATTAGGAGGTCTATAGCAAGTTCAGACTTGACACTCAAATATTCATCCTCCCTGTTCGGGAGACATGCATCAAAATGATTGATTCCCTCTTTGTACAGTATAGGAGAAGTCAGGTAAGTGTGAGGGGGAAGCTAAGTAGTATTCCTCAAGCTGTGATGAACCAGTTTATAAGCACATAAAAAGATGCCATTTTAAACTACTCACCTGCACAATCCCTGGGGATCTCTCTTGTGGTTTCCTTTGAATCTCCTTTGTTGCCCTCTTAGTTTTTCTTTCTCTGACACTGAGAGCAGAATACTTGAAATGCTGTGTCAGAGAAGGATGCTTTTGTCAAAAGATAAATATGTTTTCTTCTGCCCCACTTCTGTGTTGAAAAGCAATGATCAGTCATTAGCAAGCACATGACCAAAGAAACTTCAGCAAAGGCAGAAGACTTTACAAATGTGAATTAATGGCAAAAAAAAAAAAAAAAAGAGATCTTTTGATATTTTCAGTCTTCATAATGTACGGCAATCTGTCTCTAGGAGGGGTTGGGAATCAATTAAGCATGAATGATGTATAGGAAGGTGGAATATGACCTTAACAAGTTGTCTTGTCTCTTGTCTTGATGTTTCCATCTGTTTTGTGCAAAGAATGTTCTGATAATGTGGTAAGGAGGTAGATATGATTTCCAAGGGAACAGTCATTATGGGTCACTATCTTCCTGGACCTGATAAGTTTAATCCAAGTTGCCTGGGAGCTAAGAAGTCATAAAACATTTTATCTGAGGCAAGTGCAAAAATACTCATAAACTCAAAGGTTAATCACTGCACCAAAAGAACAGATGAAGGAGACAGGGCAGTTTTATGTGTCTCAGTGTGATGTCCTTATTAATCATGATGCCCATTTGCTTTAAATGTGCCTCATGTATTTTCTTTTGAAAGCCAAAATAGACAGATAGAGACTGGATAGACAAAGAAAAAAATAGAAGGCTGGTACTGTCATTTGCTAAACAGTTCTGCCTTTCTTGTATGGTATGTTCAGGGGATTGCATTACAACAAGGACATCTTTTAATTCAGTTACTGACCAAATATTCATTTCACTAGATAATGTTTTATATTACTCTCTCTCTATCTTTCTCTCATCTTGGCTCTGTGACAGTAGTTCAGTTATATTGGCAACACTAAAGACTGAAGCTTTTCATTATCCCCATGATAGGTATCTTGCAGGCACTGCCTCAAAAGTGAAAGGATCATAAGGATGAGGCAAAACCAAGAATAACAAACAAATGATCACTGCTTCTCACCTCATCCCCCCTAATAAATAAATAAATAAATAAATACCTCAACAGATAAAAACCCAAACCTCCTCCTGTGTGACATGTCAGGGATAAGAAATGAAATTTGAAGGATTACAGGTTAAGAGATACAGACGTACCCAAACTGAAGACATATGGTCTGGATACTTATACTGTAAGACATGCTTAGATAGTAGGTGGAAAAATAGTTGGACCATCAGGAGTTAGTGGTTCAAATTTGGACAAGTGACCAGTTATAAGAACATTTCACAGGGGGTGATGGTGGGGCCAATGCTGTTTAAAATTGCCAATAGCAATGTTTTTATAGACAGTGGGATAGACTGCATCTTCAGCAAGTTCATGTGAGACATCTAAATGCCATTCAGGAGATAAACTGGAGAAATGGGCTAAACAAAACTTCACAGAAGCTCAGCAAAAACAAATGCAGTGTGGCACTTCAGAGAGAGTAACTCCACACAGCAGTACAGGATTGGATAGGCTCCTGACAGTACAGACTGGCAGGAAAGTAGCTTTGTATAAAAAGACACAGGAGTCCAGGTGGACAAAAATTTTGCATAGATCAGCTGTTATCCCTTATGCCGCTGAGGGCTAATCACAAGAATGCAGCCAGCAGATCACGAGGAGTGATTATTTCTCCTTCTCTGGTACTTAGAGGCCAAATTTGGAGTATTGTATAAAATTTTAGGGTCGTCAGTCCAAGTAAGACATTGACAGACTGGACTGAGTCAGTGGAATGCCACTAAGATGTTAAGGGGACCAGGGCACCCGACATGAGATGAGTTTATTCAGACTGAAGAATCGTAGAATCATAGAATGGCTTGGGCTGGAAGGGACCTTAAAGATCATCTGGTTCCAACCCCCCAGCCATAGGCAGGGATGCCACCCACTAGATCAGCTTGGCCAGGGCCCCATCCAGTCTGACCTTGAACACCTCCAGGGATGGGGCATCCATAACTTCTCTGGGCAACCTGTTCCAGTGCCTCACCACCCTCACAGTGAAGATTTTCTTCCTTATGTCTAGTCTAAATCTATCCTCTTTCAGTTTAAAACCATTGCACCTTGTCCTATCATTATCTACCCGAGTAAAGAGTTCCTCTCCATCCTTTTTATGACTCCTTTAAATATGGAAAGGCCGCAATGAAGTCTCCCTGGAACCTTCTCTTCTCCAGGCTGAACATCCTCAGCTCTCTCAGCCTTTCTTCATAGGAGAGGTGCTCCAGCCCTCTGTTCATCTTTGTGGCCCTCCTCCGGACCTGCTCTAACAGGTACACATCTTTCTTGTTCTGGGGGCTCCAGACCTGGATGCAGTACTCCTCAAAAGGGCAGAGTAAAGGGAGAGAATCACCTCCCTCGGCCTGCCAGTCATGCTTCTTTTGATGCAGCCCAGGGTACAGTAGGCTTTCTGGGTTGCAAGAGCACACCGCTGGCTCATGTTGAGCTTTTTGTCCACCAGAACCCCCAAATCTCTCTCCAGAGGGCTGCTCTCAATGAGTTCTTCTACCAGTCTGTATTCATGTCTGGGATTGCTCCGACCCAGGTGCAGCACCTTGCACTTGGACTTGTTGAACCTCATTCGGTTCACATGGACCCACTTCTCAAGCTCATCCAGGTCCAAGAAGAGAAGATTAAGTGAGAATCTAATGTCTGCCTTCAGCTGAATAATTGAAGGATAAAGAAAACATGGAGTCAGGCTGTTTTTGGTGATGTACATCAAATGGACAAGAGGCAATGGCCACAAGATGTAATAAAGGAAATTCAGATCAGATATAAGGAAACAATTCTTCATCATGAGAGTGGTAAAGCAGTGGAACGGGTTGCAAAGAGAGGCTCTTAAGTTTCCGTGTTTGGAGGCCTTCAAAACTTGACGAGGCCCCATGCAACCTGATCTAACTTCAAATAAATATTCAACTTTGCAGATCATCCTGTTTTGAGTATGTAGTTGGACTAGATGATTTCCAAAGGTAGAACTTAAATCATACCAGGATTCCACTATTCAATGACTCCTTTATGTTTGTGATCTTCCTGTAAGATGCTGCTCAGAGAAGGTCCCTCTTGTGCTGAAGTGCAAGACATACTTTTTGATAATATTGACAAATATATTAAAAACAGTATTTCATGCTATTGTGCTAAGGGTAAATAGATTGTGCGATGTCAAAGGCTACCTACACATCTAAAGTTAATATAAATAAAATATAGGAAAAAAAAATAGATTTGGTCATATAGCTCCCTGACTTTTTCAAGAAGGGTATAGCATTTTAAATATAAACACAAATTAATACAAATTAAAACAAGACCTATTGTGTTAAATATAATTCTTAAATATAGCCCTGTATGGCAAGACTGATACCTGAATTTGAGACCTGTTGTATTTCACCTTGAAATGAGGACTTTGCTTGGATGTATCGTAACCAGAAGGTCTAACTACAAAGTCATGTCATGGTTCTCGATCTCTGCTTTTTTGTGTACATTTAAAAATATAGTTCAACTACTTCTTTTTGTTCTTCTGTACAGATGTGGAAATACTTCTGAATAAAATTCAGAATCCATAATCTGTAACATTCACCAAGTATATAATCTAAGTTTAGGCTTTTTTCTCTGAGAGAAGAATATTTGCTATTGTGTTATGTAGCTACTGTAAACAGCCATAGGCTGTTTGAAGGGAAAGACATTCAGGATGATTTTGTATTTTAATATAACCATTACAAATAGCTCCATTCTTTTTTCTTCTTCTGTTCTGAATTTAGTAATATTTTGCTCATGTACTAGGAAACAATTTCATTTATTTACCCCAATAAGAGAAAAACATGAGACTACAGGTCTCATTTTCAGCACTGGCTTGGAACAGGATTTGAGTTACAGCAGTTCATAAATGACTTCATTTATATTTTATGCTTCTACATCAAATGGATCCAGCAATCTCTTCAGGGAAAAGCTAGAAAACAGTCTCAGATGTGTTACCAAGCTTATTATATTATCGGCTTTGTGGTCCAATGTCATAACAAGAATTGAATATACCCAATCAGAATACTTCCTTTTGCTTTATTTTTAAAAGAAATAATTTGCATTGTAGATTTTAAGAGTCTCATAATTACTTCTGGAGCTAAGAATGTATAGAGAATTGCTCTCATAGAAACAGAAATTGGAAAATGAATTGAATAAAATGGAACTTGAGTGGTTTACTGGGTATAATTGCTTGTTCCTGTATTCTGTGGTTTGAAAAAAACATACTTCTCAGTACATTTAACATGGGACGATATGCAATTTTGACACTGTTAGAAATTACAGATTTTCTTTTCATGTTAATAATCAATATCAGAAACAAAATTAAATGACTGTACAATTTTTTTCTCTACAAACCATATTCAAAGCATTATTCTAACTTAAGGATAGAAACCTTGGAGAAATAAAAGCAACTTTTTTTCAGATTTCAATTAAAAGTAGAAAAAAATGGTATATATATCAAAAAAAAAAAAA
>VXAA01004164.1:425034-440337 GCA_013399115.1 Anseranas semipalmata | reverse complement strand
AGCAAGAATTGCCAAGTCCAAAGGGAGATGTTAAACATACTTAATCATGTATTCAGTAGGTGGACAGTATTCAGATTCAGATTCAGATTCAGTCAGGTGGACAGTAAAGCAGTGGGTCTTCATCAGGAACCATCTAAAAGTGGATTTACAAAAGAAACCTTCAAATATATTTCTGTTCTAAACCAATTACATCAAACACCTCTATGGTAAACTGAGGGTGTCTCCAAAAGGCAATTACTCTGATCTGTCTTGGAAGAGAATTCAAAACAATCCTAAACCTATACCTTAGGCTTGACTGAATTGTTCTTTTGAGATGTATTTCTGTTTTTCTCTCCATTGACTATAGAAGTAACCTGGATAACTATATTAGGCTAGACAGCCTAAATTAGGTAAATTGGAACACATCTCAAGTGCTCAAGTTTCATTTACTTTTCTATTTAAAAATCTTGGGTGATCCAATAGGAACATAATTTTGACATTGCATGACCTTATGCATGTTCAAGAATAACATAAATATTTAATGTGTATTGATGCTGCTATCAACAATTTTTGAAGTGTTCTAGCCCTTAAGAGTAGGATGTTCTAATGTTAATGTTAAGGCACTGGATTCAAACTCAAGAGAGCTGAGTGTAAATTTTCAGCTCTGTCATATTTTGTTTATATGTCCTTCAAAAACTTGTTGACTTTCAAGTCAAAGGTGTGACCTTTGAGATAGGAATATTACATGTTCATCTCCTTTAAAATTTGGACTCTTGAGTTCAACAGTGTACGAAGCATGCATTTTAAGAGTATCCAGAGCCTAAAAACCCAGTGTTCTTGACTCTGATTTTCGTTGAAATTTCTTGTTGGTAACATAATGCAGATAATCACAGAATCGCAGAATCACAAAATCACAGAATCATTTAGGTTGGAAAAGACCTCCAAGATCACCTAGGTCAACCTATGGCCTAACACTACCAAGTCCTCCACTAAACCATATCACTAAGCTCTACATCTAAACGTCTTTTGAAGACCTCCAGGGATGGTGACTCAACCACTTCCCTGGGCAGCCTGTTCCAATGCCTCACAACCCTTTCAGTAAAGAAATTTTTCCTAATATCCAACCTAAACCTCCCCTGGCGCAACTTTAGCCCATTCCCCCTCATCCCATCACCTGGTGCGTAGGAGAAGAGACCAATCCCCACCTTGCTACAGCCTCCTTTAGAGAGCCTCCACCTGTAGAGAGCAATAAGGTTGCCCCTGAGCCTCCTCTTCTCCAGGCTAAACAACCCCAGCTCCCTCAGCCGCTCCTCGTAGGACTTGTTCTCCAGACCCCTCACCAGCTTTGTTGCCCTTCTTTGGATCTGCTTCAGCACCTCGATATCCTTCCTGTAGTGAGGGGCCCAAAACTGAACACAGTACTCGAGGTGCGGCCTCACCAAAGCCGAGTACAGGGGGACAATCCCTTCCCTAGTCCTGCTGGCCACACTGTTCCTGATACAAGTCAGGATGCTATTGGCCTTCTTGGCCACCTGAGCACACTGCTGGCTCATATTTAGCTGGCTGTCAACCAATACTCCCAGGTCCTTCTCTGCCAGGCAGCTTTCCAGCCACTCATCTCCCAGCCTGTAGCGCTGCTTGGGGTTGTTGTGCCCCAAGTGCAGGACCCAGCACTTGGCCTTGCTGAACGTCATACAGTTGGCTTCAGCCCATCGATCCAGCCTGTCCAGATCTTCCTGCAGATCCTTCCTACCCTCGAGCAGATCAACACGTGGACTTGACTTGGTGTCATTTGCAGTCATATAGTCATTATGAACATAAAAATAAAAATGTCACAAATAATAACACTTTTAAATTGACTACTATGTTCATTTAAAATAAACAGATAAGCAAAAATTGTTATTAACAACAATTTGTGAATATAAAGGAGTTATTGTTCAGTTAATAATAATATAAATTGCAAATTTCTAAGAGGCAGAGAGTGTTTCTGGGCTTTATTTTGTTTTTTTCTTCTTTTTCTTTCTTTCTCCATTTTTTTAAATGTTTGTGTTAATTTGGTTGTTTATAATTATTTGTTAGTGCAAAATTCCAGTTAATCTCTTCCTCTATTTAATCAGAAAGAGTAATGAACTACTGCCCTACCGCCTGTCAGATATGTCAGATGCAGGTCTCATGCATGTCATTAGCCTGTATAAGCCTGTCTCTAAGCTCCATCTCTTCTAGAAGTATAAAAAGAGAGAGGAAACCTGGGCCTTGGTACTACTATGTCTTCTTTCTTTTAATTTTTAATATTAACTCTTTAATTACAAGCTAAATATTTACACCAAATATCTTATGGTCATATGGTGAAACTAGAAATAATACATGTTATTATTCCAGAGTGAAAATCAAGCTCTAACAACAGTATTATCCAGTGAGAAACTGGATTACAGTTGTCTGCATCAGTGGACAGGTGGTATTCCTGGAGCCTCACATTTTACTTCTGCACACATTATAAACATGATTTTCATAGTGCTAGTCCTGACTGAAGTGAATGGTACCCAGAGTACTTGCCAAAACTGTCACCTCAAATTTCTACAAGTCTCAAGCAAGTCATTGAGGCAGCTGTCAATGCCCTGACAAAGGGAGCTTTCCTTTATTTCAAATGGGAAATGCAATTCTCTTGATAAATGCCAATATAACCAATGTGCTTTGGTAGTTGATCTTGATGGATATACATATCTCACCTACCACCTCATTCCACCTTTTTTCCACAACCCCTGTTCTTGCCTTCATGGCTGTTTCATTTACAGCCTTCATACAGACCAGATTTTGCACCTTCTATCATAACACGGACAATGTTCGAACAACTGTTGAATTAATTTCTGTAAAACTCCAGCTTTTCTGACATTTCAGAATCTCCATCTGCTCAATGAAATATCCAGGCATACAGTGGATTTTTTTTCTTTGTTTTGTCTTTGTTTTGTATCCTAAAACACCATGGCTAGTGTTTACTGAGTTTGATCTACAATAGTTGATAATCAAATTGATAATTATAAAGTCCTTAAAGTAAGACCTGTTGTTTCCATTCAATAGGAATGTTCAATTGTTGAAAATGGGACAGAATTTCAAATACTTGTCATTATACAATTTCAAGTTACAGGCAGCAGAAATTATGTTTGCAATTTACAATGTTGGTATTTGTTCCCATTTGAACAACAAAATGAGGAATAGAGGCATGAAACATCCAACTGTGCCTGAAACTCTTTGCATGTGTGATTTATGATACTCAGGGGACATAATTTATAACCTAAAAGAGTTTCAGTTAGAAACATAATTCTATATCTTTATTAGGCATTTCAAAGTTCAGCTGAATTAGTGAATAAGTCACACTTTTAAAAATGATAAACCAAATCAAGGTCATCTATTCTTTGCTTTTTTGATTTTGAAGCAATGTACAGCAGACCACATAACACCTGGAGTTAATTCACAAGTACCGGGATTCCAAGAGTGATGCTTCCTACATATTTCAAGCTGTAGTCACACTGCTTCCCGTATCCCAACACCTTGTTACCACATTTCTCTTACCATAGAATTGATCAAGACTTGAGATGTTAAACAGACATTTTGTTTGACCTCTGGCCAGAAATACAAAATTACCTACAAGGACTTAAAGTGCTTTATTTCCCTGCAGCAGACTACCCAAGGCTTTCCAGGATTTAGATATTTGCAAGGCTTGTCAGCAATATAACCACCCCCAGTGTTACATCTCATTTCATAAGAAATAGCATTTTCAAAATACCTGTGAGTTGAAGATCTAAGTGCTAACTCATATGCATTAGGTGGGAAATACTTTCAGTGTATTTTTTGCCTTGGTCTTGAAAGTCCATTTGCCTAATGGCAAAGAATGCAAACTTGTTATAGAGCAACACAGATGTGAACTGTGACCATGACTGTAAATAATTCCGAATACCATAGCTTTTCTTTTTTTTTTTTTATAATGAATTGAAAGAACTGAAATACTGAAGAAATATGGGTTTAACAGCTATCTCTAGCTTACTTTTGAAAAGTTGCTATAATTCTTTCTTTAGGCTGTGTTTTGTCAACAGAGGAAATGGCTTGGTTGTCAAACAGATGTGAGAGTTTGGTTCTTGCATTCTGGCTAGCTCTTGACTATTTATGTATACATCTACACTACTGAAGATCAAACCATATATAAAATTTACAGAGTAATTTTCCTTATGCTCTCATGACTTCATATATCATTTAGAAGAATCTCTTAGGTTCTAGGCCTTTCAAGTACTCTTTCTTATCCACTTCTATAAAATAGTTTTTTTTTTTCTTTTTTTTCTTTCTTTTCTTTTTTTTTTTTCTCATTCAACTTTTCTACCCAGGCAATACTGTCTTCTTCCTATCTTGGAGTAAAATTATCAGTAATGAACTGAACCAAAAAAAGACATTTTCGTTCCTGGGACAATAGTCACATCCTTCTTATTATTACTTGGGAGATGTTTCCACAGAGTGCAATCCAGACAGGATATAGCTTAATGGAAGTATGAAACAGATCTAGTCAGTGGTTTGGATTAAGGACCTGGAAGTCTTATTAGGCATCCCTCTTTACTTTCATTCCTCATTGCACAGTTTAACGTGCAAACATCAATTCATGGTGTGTTACAGGTATCAGATAAGGAATACTATTTTCTTTCACTGCTCATAATGAGAGGTATCCCTTTCTTATCCTTCTGATAAATGGAGTTTTAACAATTTAGAACTTTCCATTGCAGCAGATAATTTGGCTGTCACAGCTCATTCACTTTTCTAAAACCATTAGTGCAGGTTTCATAGCATATGACATGCACCAGCCCTGCCATATTTTCCATATTAAAATTTCCTAAACAACATATCTTTAAATATCTTTAATGGCAATAAATATATACATATGTGAACACAGTCACATACATAAACACTCACAGAGGATTCATTTTGATGTCTATACTACGGGTTTTATAGGTTATATTTTTATCTTGGAATTAACCAATGCTAAGTGGAGTGGTGAAATCCAGTGTAACACCATTTAATATTCATAAATATTTGTGATTAAAGTCTGGATTCATTTAAGACAAAGTTACTTTGTTATTTTGGGCAAATCATGGTTTCAGCTTCAGTTTAGGCTTTTTTTAGGCTTCCAATGAAGACAACAATTAAACCACTGAAATGCTGATGTCTCTGTAATACCTTCCCACGACTACTTTCCTCTCCCATGTGATGGAAGAATTTCTTTGCAATTGAAAACAATGACGGTAAAGTCACCTAAAGAATACCACACAGAGAATCACAAGAAAAGGCCTGGGTGGACAGAAAAGGAGAGCAGTAATGGTAAGGATAAAGGGATTAAGGTAGGGCTTTTTTGTTGTAATATTCACACATTAGGCAGGCTACTCTAGTTCATGCATAGATATCAATAATCTATGGGACAACAAATTCCAACACATAATGTTAGTTTCAGCAATCTGAGACAGTTGAATAAAGCTGCAAGCTAAACTGCTTGTGAAACAATAAAACTTTATGCAGCATAGAGATGTTATAAAGGCAGATTCCTATGAAAAGAAAGATATAACCTGATTTTTTTTTTCTTTTAGTTTGGGGGTTGCTTCTGTGGTGAAATTCAAACTTGTGTTAGGAGCTATCACAAGCATATTTAAACAAACAAATCAAGCAGATTTAGATATTTAGATTTCCAAGGGATCTCTGGATAAGGCATATTTCATCCATGAAGAAAGTTGTTTAAGATAGGTAGACAGCAGCCCTGGAAAATGCCAGTATGTCAGCCTCAGTAGTGAAATTCTTCCCAAATAATGCACCCATATTATGAATGTCTGTGTAAATAAAATTGCAGTAGCTATTTCTCGTTATTTGTAACAGAGTTCTTGCTCATCCCATCAATATATGAAAATATTTGATACATCCACAAATATCACCATGGCCACCTATCTTGCTCACAGCAGTGTCATTGCTACAGAAAAACTCATGGAGTAGAAAACACTCACCTTCCAGCAAGCATTGCCCTCCAGTTCCAGAACTCCTTCAAGTTACATGACTACATCTCATACCTTGGGAAACATGCATAGGGTATTCCTGTACACACTACATTTTTCATAGGTTTCTGATCTATAAATGGTAACATCAAATTCCCATTTCATGAGAAGATGATAATTAGGCTGTCAGTCAACAGCTTAACTGTGGTGGCTGTTCCATGAACTTTGGAAAGGTGTTAATAGGTACCACTCTTAGTAGTCCCAGTGAGATAGACAAGGGAAAGAAAATCCTTAAATGCAGGATGACATCTTGGGTTACACAAAAGAAAATATGTTTGGAATTGTACTTTAATAAAAATTAAGGTATTTTAGAGTTTAGATGTTATTTTAGAATTTAAAGCCTGTTTTGTTAAAAATTGGACTTCCTAGACACATTTGCAGAAAGAATTTTAGGAAGTGGTAAGCATATTGAAAACAAAAGACTCATAAAATGCATTAAATACTTGCAATTACATGATTTTTATTAAAATATACTGCCACAGATTTCTGTATCTTTCTTTTAATATGGTCAGCAAAAAAAATATAGAGGTTTTAGCACATGCTGCCTTTTAAGAAGAAAACATAGGAATGACATTTTCAAACCCACTTGCCTATTATTTAGCTGTCGTGATCTTCAGACGTGTTTAGCACTCAAATATTTTATCAAAGTGAATCACAAATGCTCAGCTACTAGTCATTTATTCAACATTACCACTAAATATTTGGGAGCCCAAATTAAAAATTGGAAGTCAGTTTTTTTCCTGCCACCTATAAAACCGATAGCATTTTTATAATAGGCAAAAATTACCACAACATAAATATTAAAAAGTTTTGGGTTACACCATCATGAAAGCAATGGTAAGGTGTGCAGTGGACACACTGGGAGTCCTTTGACCAGAGAGAAGAGTGTGGCATTATCTAAAACTACAAGCTCTATTCTTACTTACAGAGCTGGGGACTTCCATCTTAGCACCAGAAACCGATAAAGGTTTAGAGATAAAGTCTTGGTTTTGATTATACTACTTGACTTTTGTTTCATACATCTTTTCTTCAAAAATATTTCTTAAATATTATATAGAAATACTACATGAAAAATGCTAATAACATTTTAAACTCAGGGAGTTAACTGATAGAAATAAGTAGATTCATGATATAACAGTAGTTCAGCTCTCCCTTCACAGCATCATGGCACACTATAATTATACAAATATGTACCCTTATTTTTCCTGGGCTGTTTCTTTGTCCACTCTATAAAATGGATACTGAAGCTGGAGAAATATATGTGCATATTTGACATTTTCTAATTTTCAGGTGTTTGATTTACAACCTAGGATTTTTCTATGTAATAAACATATGCAAATATTACTATTATTATTACTAATAATAATAATAAAACTGTGTTTACAAAATGGGGTAACACTCTTTCTGAGAAGAATAAAGCTGAACTATTGCCACTTTCCTGAGTAGTAGATTCTTAATTTGCTTCAGAATCAGGAATGTATCAATTTGCAAATTTGCAGCAAAATCTTCTAGTTCACTGAGATTATTTAAGCATGATCAAAATACCATGACTACTATTGTCATGATTAGCAGTTCCCAAAAAAACTAAAGTATCCCCACACATACTAATATAAACAGTGATTTTGTCCTAAAAAAAAAAAAAAGTTTTGTTCTCTAGAAAAACTGTAAGAGAACAATAAAATTCCTTCCAGCTATGTCAAATCTTCATAAATTCTATTTACCTTAGAGTGCCTTTTCCTTTAATAGGTGATAAAAAACAATAGAGATATTCCAATGCATTTTTTCGCTATTCTGTCAAATTACCCTGAATTTTCATAATCCAGTTGATAGTTTTACTGCCAAAGTCCCTTTTAAGGTTCCAGGGCAAAACAATAATGGGCAGAACAGAAAAAAGTGCAGTTAAACTTAGAGGTAGCAGTAGCAGTCTGTTTGGTATTAAACTGCAATTAGCACGCTTCATCTGAAAACTTGTTCAACAAGGAAATGTTTTTAAGCTATCCAATAGACATACACACACACACACAAAACAACAACAACAACAACAAACAAAAAAAAAACAGCTTTCCTTTTGAATAAAATAAAACACTGAAAGCTAAGAACAATTTTCTATAACATGAACACAGACTCCTTCAGTTTCATATTCATAGATTCATAGAATGGCCTGGGTTGAAAAGGACCTTAAAGATCATCTAGTTTCAACCCCCCCTGCTCTGAGCAGGGTTGCCAACCACTAGAGCAGGCTGCCCAGCGCCACATCCAGCCTGGCCTTGAATGCCTCCAGGGATGGGGCATCCACAACCTCTCTGGGCAACCTGTTCCAGTGCCTCACCACCCTCTGAGTGAAAAACTTCCTCCTAATATCCAACCTAAATCTCCCCTGTCTTAGTTTGAAACCATTCCCCCTTGTCCTATCACTATCAACGTGTGTGAACAGGCGTTCCCCCTCCTGTTTATACGCTCCCTTCAGGTACTGGAAGGCCGCAATGAGGTCTCCCCGGAGCCTTCTCTTCTCCAAGCTAAACAAGCCCAGTTCCCTCAACCTTTCTTCATAGGAGAGGTGTTCCAGCCCTCTGATCATCTTAGTGGCCCTCCTCTGGACCCGTTCCAAGAGCTCCACATCCTTCTTGTGCTGGGGGCCCCAGGCCTGCACGCAGTATTCCAGGTGGGGTCTCACCAGAGCAGAGTAGAGGGGGACAATCACCTCCCTCTCCCTGCTGACCACCCCTTTTTTAATGCAGCCCAGGACATAGTTGGCCTTCCGGGCCGCAAGCGCGCACTGCCGGCTCATGTCCAGCTTCTCGTCCAGCAGGACCCCCAAGTCCTTCTCCGCAGGGCTGCTCTCGAGTTCTTCTTCTCCCAGTCTGTATAAGTACCTGGGATTGCCCCAGCCCAAGTGCATCACCTTGCACTTGGCCTTGTTGAACCTCATTAGGTTCTCTTGGGCCCACTTCTCCAGCCTGTCCAGGTCCCTCTGGATGGCATCCCTTCCCTCTATTGTATCAACTGCACCACTCAGCTTGGTGTCATCCGCAAAGTTGCTGAGGGTGCACTCGATTCCATCATCTATGTCGTTGATAAAGATGTTGAAGAGCACTGATCCCAAGACCGACCCCTGAGGGACACCACTTGTGACCGGACTCCACCCAGACATAGAACCGTTGACCACAACCCTTTGGCTGCGATCAGCCAACCAATTCTTAATCCACCTAACAGTCCATCCTTCAAATCCATACCTCTCCAATTTAGAGAGAAGAATGTGGTGAGGGACCATATCAAAGGCTTTGCTCAAGTCCAGGTAGATGATGTCCCTTGCCCTTCCTTTGTCCACTGATGCCATCACTCCATCACAGAAGGCCACCAGGTTGGTTAGGCAAGATCTGCCTTTGGTGAAGCCGTGCTGGCTGTCTTGGATCACCTCTTTATCTCGTACGTATTCTACGTTAGCTAAGAGAATCTGATGGATGGATATAGGTTAAGAAACTTTTGGGAATTTGTGAACACGATACACTTTCTGTGTGTCTACAGCCACTGTTTTGTGTTTCTCTTCTATGCTAAAATCTAGCTACAGAGAGCTGTTGTCAAATTTTCACCTGTTCCTGACACCATCTACTGTGTAGTCTTGGGTAGCTCCTTTCTTGGTTGCACCATAGTAGGGAACTTTTGAAGCAATAAAGGTAAAACCAAGCTTTGGTCTCAGCTGAATGTCTTGAGACTTTAAAAGGGCCAGGAGCCTTTTTTTTTTTTCTGAGTGACATCATTTCCCATTTCAGTTCTTTGTTGCCATAATACTAGTGATACTGATCTTGTGAGATTCCTTGTCTGGTCAGGGATCAAGAAATACCACATATCTCACAAGAACGAATGAAGAGCTTTTAGACAGGAGATGAAAGTAACCAGCAAAAAGTTGATTTACCTGAAACCAAATTTGAGTTTCATCCTATAGCAGTAGCAGTGTAACTATGGTATACAGCAGTGACAGTGAGCAAAAGACCCTTGTAATCATTGAGAAGAAGCTGAGCTTCATTTAAATATGCAGCATAAAAACTGAGATAAATGGAGCCTGCCAGTTGTGATATATTTTCCAAGCTCTGAGCAATTTAGCACTAGCTCCTATAAAATGTTGTTCAATCTCCTAATTACTTTTTAAAGGATGACTGGAGTCAGCTTAGCTGGTGTAGAAACTATGGCCAGAGGGAGATTTTTTATGATTATTATTACACATGAAACCAGTGTTCTACACACCATGATGTTTTGTTCTTTCTGCTTTCTTATTTGATTCATTATCATTTGATTATCTTGGGAGCAGAGCTATATTAACTATCAGATATAATAATGATTAATTATAAAATATAATTAGCCTTCTGCTAACTTGAAGATTGAACAATTTTCACTGTGTTGCACGTCATGATTACATATTTAAAAACAGAAGAGCTCTGCCCTCCTTCTACTGAAAAGTATGGCTTATTACTTAAGCACAGAAATCTGTGACTGCAGCAATATGAGGCCTGTGACAGGTTGTGTGATGCTTTATATAGTATTGAAGTCACCTTAGGTGGGGGAAAAACATACCGTTCAAATGAATTCTCATTCATATTACAGTTGGATTTCACTGTTTTGTGACCTTTAAACAGCTTTTCTTCTGAATAGGTTTTCATTCAGTTACAACAATATTACAGCTGCACAGTGAGGAACGCTACTAGATCAATGTTTAACTGTTTCATGATGGAGCTTGTGTCGCATGGGTTCAAACCGAATATCCTGTCCAGTCACTGAGCTCTCCTGTATTACTTTTCAGATTAAAACACTTAAGACTCACTAACTCCAGCTGAGCTATATAATTCCCAGTAATTCACACTCAGGTTGACAGTCTTTCCAAGGAAGAAAAATTGCAAACTATTGGCTTGAGAAGTGTACAGGTAAGGCATACATTTACTGCATTCTTGCCTGTTTACTCAAATTAAGAGACCTAAACTGCACAGAAAGTTGAAAATGAACAAAAATTATTTTAGCTATGCTAAAATATGTAGAAGCTGAGTAGCTAGTTCATCAACTTACTGACTGGAGTACATCGAATTACTTTCAATCATACTTTAGTAGCAGCTCAACTTTTAATGTCAGGAGAACTCCATGCTGCTTGCCTTCTTTTTCATTTACTTCTGCAATGACATTGTTATTTTGCCCTATGCCAAGGAAGTTTATTTTGTGCAGGCTCCACAAGATGGGTCTTACAGGTAAAGAAATTACAGACTGGATGATGGAGATGAGAATTATTTTTATAACAAGTATAAATTCTGTTACGGGTTGCTAGATCCAATGGACTTCAGGACGCTAAGCATTTTTCCTCCCCAGACTGCTCTCCCTGATTTGGTTGACTGTAAAACTCAGGGATGTACAAAAATATTGATATATCTATCCATAATCTTAAAGGTATGAAATTCATGGAGGTCTGGACTCCTTTCTCAACTCCGTGATGTCTACAAATACAGTTAAATGGAGGATATATGTCTCTGTAGGCACTCCATGAGGTTGTTAAATATTGTTTCATTGTTAGATAGTTTCATTATACAAGTTTTTAAAATGTGTGTCATCAGTCTTCTGAACACTTCTTATTAAGTTGAAAGTTTGTGGAGGAGGAGAAGGTTAGAAGAGATTTGGTGTATATTGAAATCTGTTGAAGAGAAATCTGTTTTGTGAGAAGGTTTTTTTCACTGTCTTATTTTTATTCTTTTCTGAAACAACAACAAAACTGCTCAGTTACTTATTGAAAATAATTACATTTTAAAATAAACCTTCTCCCTCAGTTGTCAAGCCCTCGTTCTACCACCAGTTGTGAATGTTAGAGATCATCCGGCAAAGAACCGTTAACACCAATCCACAGTATGAAACAGTTTAGCTCTGCTTAAGCAATAGATTTCAGTAACAAAAGTAATATAGCAGATGTTCAGCCACCAAGTATTTAGGTGATTTTATCTGATAGTTAAGAGGAGACTCTTCAAATATTTAACAGGTCTTACATTTTCCTCCCTTCTGAAATAGTTCATTAACTCACACAAATATAATCAGGGCTAAAAGAGTTCTTTCTGATGTACTGGATTTCATCTACTCATTCTGGCCTATTATTGGATATAACAAGAAGAACTTAGTAAGATGTTTGGATAAAAAAACATCTCAAATTTTTGGTAGATTTTTTTCTTTTAATTTCATCTCAGACATCCCAGCAAAAAACTATGATATTGACAAAGTACTTCTGTGTCTGTTCAGCTGGAATTAAATGATGGAGATCACAAAAGTTCAACAAACAACAAAAGTTCTAGTAAGGTCTTCAGCCTTGTAGTTCAAAGCTAGCTTTGACTAAACCTCTAGTGAATCACAAAGTGTAAACCTTTTAATGGTTACAAATTAAGGTTTTAATTTTAATCTATCCATCTACTTTCAAGCTGTGTCCCCTCTTTGAATATGTCATCCCAAGTGGACAATGCTGTAATTGTAACCCTACTTAAAACCATCCTATGTAGTAAATTTCCCTCTGTAGGCTATGCGTTCCTCCACTAGCTATTTACTTGCGAGTGCTACAAACTGATGCTGAGATAAATTGGCAATGGCAGGTACACGTGTTTCTTGACAGATATATGAGGGTCAGGCTTATTCACTAAGCAGGTTAAATAATCATTGTATTTTATCATTTGGTAGTCTGGGTCTGCAGATATTCAACACTTTATTTTTTCATTGGGTTAAAGTCTACAGACTGTGGCTTTTTCTGACCTAATTGATGCATGTTTATATATTTCCACACTAAAATCAAATGAATCAACAGACCTGCAAACGTGCCTCTTGCCTCACCTGATGTTAATTTTTGAGGACTTCAGAGTTTCAAAGTTGATTTGTGTAAATCAGATATTGGCAAATGTTCATTCATTTAGAAGATTTAGACCTCAAAGTCTCAAAGACATCAGCTAGGTCTGTTACTTTGGATTTAGCTTTAATCTCTTTGCTGTATTGTATAAGGAAATCTGACGAAGTGACAAAGTACACAGTGAGCAGTGACAACACAGGCTGAAGGGAGCAGGGCTGCTCTTGCACGACTCCATGCTGTGCTTGGCATGGAAACAAAAGGGAATTACAGGAATCCTAGCACCACAGTGCTTTTCCACTTGATTAACTCTATGTGCTCTATGAATCTTTAAGGAAGGGCTTGATAGTCTTAAGACACACATTAGTGGCTCTTAAATGTCCCATAAAATGTTACATTTTTAATCTCAGGAGACTACTAGGGCTCTGCAGTAGTTCAGCTATTGATTCTCTGCTGCTGAACTCTGTCCAGTCTGAAGTTTTTCTGAGATAGTGCACATGTATGTTGTTCAACACTGAGTCAGGGGGCACAAAAACCCTGCAAAGTGCTAGCTCTGCCCCCCTCCCCCCTCCCCCCAGTTTCATATGCTCTGGCATATACAGCTCCTCTGTGCTGTTAAAACTGCCAAGCCATTGCACTGAGATTTAACTTCTGATGGTGGAACCTGAAGTGTGGTCTCCAGAATGATACCTCAGCCAGAGTAAAATAGAAAATTTGCTATACTTGCTATATGTGTGAAAGTGTCACAGTAAGAAAAAAAAAAAAAATGCAGAACTGGTTGCTGGGTAGGGTATATGATTAGAGAACCTGCATTATAATGCTACTATTTATGTTCAGATATTATATATTTTGTGGCAGCAGATTTGCATTTTTAGTTCTGTATCTTTTATTGTTGAGCTTACCAGTTGTCTCTGACTATACCAGGTTTCAGATTTTACTGCAAATGGTGATGATGCTGGTAGCAACAGCACTGACTAAAATTTAGAATTTCAGTTCAAAGTTCAAAATTACCACTATCCCTAGTGAGACAGGGATAAAAAGGTCAGCGTTTAAGGATTGAAAGTAAAGTTTAGGGTTTCAAGATTTTTTTTTGAAAGAATGCCATGATCAAGATCAAAATTAGTTATTACTGCAAGACTTGAAACCACAACACCAGAAAAGCTGTCTACCAGAAATATTTTGGCACTCCGTGTATTCTCATAACATATTTCAGTTTTGCTGAAGTAATATTTTCAGTAAATCATCATTTTATCACTACTGTTTGTCTATTCTAATTTGTGTCTTAACTGTTCTTAAGGACCAATTCCTTATCACGATTTCCATGCCAATCAATTACCATCCTGCTGCTAATAGTGTTCTCATTGTAATACCAAATGTAATTGGATGAAGTGTGTTATTGAAATAATGCAATTTTGCTGTTAGTGTTGCATTAAATAACCATGTATGCAAGGCCCCTGCTAGAATTTCTCTTTATGTAAAAATATCTAACATGGTATAGTGTGCAAAGAAATAATGTTACCTTATATTCAACAAGACATACACCATGTTACATTTTCTAGTCATGTAAGAGTACATAAAAATGAAAGCAGACACAGTAAACTGTAATTGCAATGAGATTCATATCTTGAGTAAATACTTGAGTGCACATATCTTTATAACTGTCTTAACTTTCTGTGTATTTTACTTTTAAGTCTCATGATTCTGCACAGATAAGAATTGTTTCAAGTTCACTGCAGACTGTTACATGGGAGAAAGCTTTATTGTGTTCTGTTTTATAGAGATGCTATTTTTGTTCTCAATTTATTGATGCTTTTCCTAACCTAAGAAAGCTGAGATTAGATGCATACCATATTTGCACTTGGAGGGAAAATGTGAAATCTATGTCATAGGAATCCTATATGAAGGATGTGTAGAAACGTGTAATCAACCCAGAAGCGCAAATAAATCTTACTCTGGCTGGTCTGCAATGTATAGCATTTGTTGTAGGCCATATCTACAATCTTGGGTTTGTGGCTGATGAATAGTCTCACTAAAAAACATTCAAACATTCAACAACTATTGTGAATAAGAGTTTGCCAACACAGGCTCTATAACAATACTTTGGAAAGTCTTTCTTCAATGAATGACTCCACTTAATTGGTTAAGTAATTACTAACATATACTTGACATTCTTACAAAGAGATTGTATTACTGTGAGCTATACATGTTACAGTACTTCTGATTCTTCATGGAAAATATTCTTATTTCAGCTTGTGTGTTCTGAACTCAAATTACATAAAACTAATATCCTATACAGTTGCTTTCAAATTCAGTGGCCTTTCTTTGGATCTGGCCCGCTTGTTTCAGGAGGTACTTTACTGAAATTTTCCTTTCTTTTTTTTGATCTAGGAGAGCTATGCT
>VXAA01004164.1:411399-422789 GCA_013399115.1 Anseranas semipalmata | reverse complement strand
AAGGGGAAGTCATGCTTAACCAACCTGATAGCCTTTTATGAAGACATAACCAGGTGGATAGATGATGGTAAAGCAGTAGATGTGGTTTATCTTGATTTCAGTAAAGTATTTGACACCGTCTCCCATAGCATCCTTACAGCTAAAGTGCGCAAGTGTGGTCTGGAGGATCGGGTAGTGAGGTGGACTGTGAACTGGCTGAAGGAAAGAAGCCAGAGAGTTGTGGCCAATGGGACGGAGTCTAGTTGGAGGTCTGTATCTAGTGGAGTCCCTCAAGGGTTGATACTGGGACCAGTACTATTCAATATATTCATCAATGACTTGGATGAGAGAATAGAGTGCACCCTCAGCAAGTTCGCTGATGACACAAAACTGGGAGGAGTGGCTGACATGCCAGAAGGCTGTGCTGCCATCCAGCAAGACCTAGACAGGCTGGAGAGTTGGGCAGGGAGAAATTTAATGAAATATAACAAGGGCAAGTGTAGAGTCTTGCATATGGGCAAGAAAGACTCCAGGCACCAGTATAAGTTGGGGACTGACCTGTTGGAGAGCAGCGTAGGGAAAAGGGACCTGGGGGTCCTGGTGGACAGGAGGATGACCATGAGCCAGCACTGTGCCCTTGTGGCCAAGAAGGCCAGTGGCATCCTGGGGTGTATTAGAAGGGGTGTGGTTAGTAGGTCGAGAGAGGTTCTCCTCCCCCTCTACTCTGCCCTGGTGAGACTGCATCTGGAATATTGTGTCCAGTTCTGGGCTCCTCAGTTCAAGAGGGACAGGGAACTGCTTGAGAGAGTCCAGCGCAGAGCCACGAAGATGATTAAGGGAGTGGAGTATCTCCCTTACGAGGAAAGGCTGAGGGAGCTGGGTCTCTTTAGTTTGGAGAAAAGGAGACTGAGGGGTGACCTCATTAGTGTTTACATATATGTAAAGGGAGAGTGTCAGGGGGTTGGAGCCAGGCTCTGCTCAGTGACATCCAATGACAGGACAAGGGGCAATGGGTGCAAGCTGGAACATAGGAGGTTCCACTTAAATATGAGAAGAAACTTCTTCACGGTGAGGGTGACGGAGCACTGCAACGGGCTGTCCAGAGATGTTGTGGAGTTTCCTTCTGTGGAGATATACAAAACCTGCCTAGATGCGTTCCTAGATACGTGTGACCTGAGCTAGGTGTTCCTGCTCCGGCAGGGGGATTGGACTGGATGATCTTTCAAGGTCCCTTCCAATCCCTAACATTCTGTGATTCTGTGATTCTGTGTGGTCTTGGTTCTCATTTTTCTTACCAACCCATAATGCCCTTAGAGAGAAAAAGCAACTCTTATGCATTACACTGAGATGAACTAGAGATACAAAATTTCAGAAGGTTTGAAGTTCCAAACTAGAAAATAATCTACATTTTTGATGCTTTTCCAAATACATCCTTCAGTCTAAAATATATTTGAATGAGATGCAGACATTAGGATGGTAGCAACATTGAAATATATACACCTGGAGTGGTAAATGAATAACAAAGCAAGTATACAAACTAAGTTTGCACTGCATAATCGTATTTTTTTTAACAAAACATCTTAAATCTGAGGCCTGAGTTGAGTTTTCTACAAGAGGTGCATGTAGAGAGAGACCTGTGTGAATTATTTTCCAGTAATTATACAGAAGATAACATGAAGGGAATTCACTGAGTAACCAAATATTTTCAATCAGATGACAAAAAAACATCTCAGTCTCCATTTAGGTTGCAGTCTTCTGATCAATGTGAAGAATGAGATGATATTGAACCAAATAGACCCTATTCATCGTTACCAGTTTGTCTTTGATATGCAGGTTTTTGTCATTTGGAGGAATTGTTTACAGAGAGGAATCAGCTGAATATTGTTTGTTGACAGTATGCAGGAGGTAGCTAGAGATGCCATTCTGCATTTAATAACATCTTGCATACAGCTGTGAATAATTGTACCCATGCCAAGCAGGCTGTGGAGTTACCATTTGAGGATGAAAATACTAGCCAGTTTAAATTTAGAACCATAAATCTTGAAAATAGCAACAGGAATTATGCAAAAGGTTTTTCAGTGTTTTTACATGATGGACCTGATCTTTCTATTTTTCCAACCTTGGTTCCAGAAGCTTGGAAAAAAAAAGCACCGTAAAATTAATACTATGTTTGCTAAAATAAATAGATAGATAGATAGATGTTTTCCATAATAAATTAACTCCCTTCCATCCTTACTCCATCTGTTTTAATTGCCACAAAGCCATCAGTAAAAGCATGAGACTGAAACTGCCCCTGTTGTTTAGAGGGTGGAATAACATTATTCATGCAGAATGCAAATTTGTTATCAATTGAAAATGAAATGCCTTCAATTCACCCAGAAAATGTAACCATTTCCACTTCAGGTTCTGTGTTCCACTTACCTATATACTGGTGATATGCAGAACCTGCATAAAATCCTCCAATGAACCAAAATTTACTGAAATCAGTAGCAATTTTATCATTTACTCAAGCAGAACTAGTATTTCTGTCATGAAAGATTCCTAAATTTCTATCCTTACTATGAGAAAATCGGTCCAGTTATTTTTTTCCAGGGATATGACCATGCTCTTGCAGACCTATATGTATAAATGAAGCTGCTAATCTTTCCAAAAGAAACTGGTTTGGAGAAACTACAAAATTCAACAGAAACACTGCAACTTAGTACTCAAATGGTCCCCATCACTTTGAATGCTAAACGTTTTGTTTGTTTTACATGACCATTTTGTAACAATACAAAATTATTACTAATTATGAAGAATGTAAAAAGCGATTTCCAGAAATAGAAACATTTCAAAAGGTAACTTGAAAAGATGCTTGTCAAGGTGTAAGTTCTTGGTGTTGTACACAGGCCACTGCTAACAAAATAGTTATTACATATGCTAAAAAATAAAAATAAAAATAAAAATAAAGATAGTTTTAGGTTATATCTTGGCAGAAAACAAATAAACAAAATAAAAATAAAAAGATTAATTGATGCAAGAGGAGTCTGCCCGTGAATCCGTTCAATTTCAAGGATTCCTGAGAGAAAAGTCATCATGAAAATCCTCTCCAAACCTCCATGTGCATTCTGCTACTGAATGAAATCTTTTTTTTTTTTTTCCCTTTGCATTTCTGACACAAGTATATCCAGTGTAAGTTAAGATATACATCATACTGACGTTTCTTGCTAGAGAGTTGCAGAAAAGTCAAGATAGATTTGGAAAACTTAAAAAGTTATAAACCTAATTAGAGTTAAATGAGCTTGTTTCTGACTTCTCTTGTTAGAAGTCTCTGTTTAAGTCCCTGGCAGCTTCTTCATTTATTAACAAGGAAAATGAGCAAGAAAAGTAATCCTACCTGTTGTTCAAAAGTCATTTTCAGAATTCAGCTTGGGGCAACAACTCAGATGACTCTTTCCCAAGAGGCAAATAGTACCTTTTATTAAACCGATTAAGAGTGAAAAATGATTCAATTTTTGTTGCCATGTGTTTTTGTTTTAACTGCTAATTGTGTTAGATTATCGATGGCTTCATCACGGATATCTTCTGTTTTATTCTAAAACAGCACTCCTTCCTAACTATAGCGCTTATCATTATTACTTGTGTATACAGAAGTTCTAGTTAGTGGGTCCTTATGTATTTGCCATTAAGCATTTTGGGGGTTTTCAGAGCTTCTTACACTGTTCTTATTGAGCACATGCTTTTATTTCTGAAGTTTTATTTTCATAAAGGAAGAATTAACACTTTCTTGTTATTAATTATTTACTTGTTATTTCCTGCATTAATGAATTAAAGTTTATGTAGTGTTTTATGAAAGACATTAAGCCTGATGTATTTCACCTAATTTTAAGAGTCTACAGGGTCTACAGCTAAAGCTGTGTTACCCATGGATCCTTTTATTATTACTGTAGAGAAGTTTCCAAAACACAGTAGCTCACAGTACTTCAGTGCACAAATGGCACATTTTTGAACTACTAGACTATTACATACTGCAAAATAGCCAGTGTTTGATTCAAGGTGCTGCTTGGAAGGGAGTTCTGTTGTATAAGATGGTGATAAAGGTGTTTTTGGACATCCCTGTCATTCTGCCTTTGCCTTCCCTACCTCAATTATCCCCTTTGAACTAAAATACAGAGCTTTTGCTGGAAGTCCAAAGCAAGGGAGAAGGAAAACAGTTAGCTGATTTCTCTGTCCAAAAGTCATGAACACATGTTGTGTTTGCAGGGGGAAAACATTTTCCTCTGTATTTTTTCCTTTTCACTGTATTTGACTTCTAATTACCTCATCTTTATAGCGTGGAGCTAACAAACCTCTTTGATTATTGTAAAAAAGAAAAAGTCACTATTAATCAACAGCATACTCACCCAGTAGAAATCTGGTTTAGCACTGGAATTCCCACTGGCAGTGTCAAATAAGGATCTTAAAACTAAGGAAAATGGAAGCAAACTTGAGTTTCTACATTCTTCATTATTATGTTTGAAGCTGTGCTATTGCTGCACAGTGCCCACTTCAGGATAAAATCCATTTGGATCCCTGTATTTAACCACCACTTAATCACCATACTTTGGACTTTCTGCTTTAGGATAGGGACAATGGTTATATATGGTTCTGGGGCTTCCTGTTATGTTAATCATTAATATTAGCAAAGAATGCTGAAGACTGGAAACATTAAACGTGTCAGTAACAGAGAGGACTGACTGAGAGGTCTTCATCCCTCATACAGTTTCTAAAGGCACTGATATCTCTGTGGTGACTATGAGAAGTTTTGGCAGGAAATGCAAGGGTATTGAGTACAGGAGAGTAAAAATAATTCAGCTTTTGGAAGTTCAGTATTAAAGATTATATAAAAGTAAGTTCAATGATTACGATTTTACTGGATGCAAGTTAATATACCATCTGTATGCAGAAATTTGCTGCTTCTGCATCATTGCTTTTTCACTCAAACAGAGATAATGAGATTGTTTAATGACAATCTTCATGCCACAGAAACATTAATCTGCAGGCCACAGAAAGGATGCAAAAAACAAAGAACACACCTCCTCTCATCAGAGAAAATGGACAATTTCCCCAAATACAACAAAATGAGTATTTGCAGCATGAAAATCCCCACTAAATATATCCTTGAGTCTCTTGGCCATTATCTTATCAAGAGTTTATATTTGACATTTTTTTATTGAAGGACTGTCAAACTCCTTGTTTTATAAACTACAAAATAATCTGATTTGTACGGGCCACCCATAAAACAACTTGTGAGCTTTTTATTTTAATTAAAAAGATCATAGCTCAGTTGGGCAAGCCTGGAGAGAGCTGGTCTGCAAAACTGGAACTCACCAGACTTTTGAGAATAGCTACATGGAGAGAAACACTGAGAAATCTGAAGTATTTCCTTTGAGGCTTGAACACATCAAAAACCTAAATAGTCTAATCCTTTCTGATAAGGTCTGTTTTTCAGCAGTTTGGAACCTAAGAGATATTTGAATGTCTCTTTCATTTCTAATTGAAAGACATAAATAAAAGTCCTAGAAATCTGTTGACCCAAACAAATGTAAATATATGTGGATTCTTTATAAAAACACATTTAAATATGCTGAAGTATCCTTTACTACGAATGGGCATTGATCACATATTAGTTAACTGAAGAAGATACATTTTAACTTTTTATTTTTTTTTTTCAACTTTTAGGCCAGATCCATCATAAATATAATTTGCTTGGTGGGACACTTGGGTTACAGTTTAGTTCACAGAAGATACAACCCTCTACAACCATAAGCAGTGCATTTTGATGCAAAAATCTTTCAATCAGAAAATAAATGGATAGTTTGATTGGACTCTGTCTGATCTTCTCTCTTGAACCTTGGGAAGGTCATTCTCTGAGATATTCTCAGCCTGTATTTTCTGCACATGTCCTCTTTCTCCATTTAGCAAGGCAATCCAGGAAGCTCGTGAAGACTTTTGACAATTACTTGGAAATCCAAAAGAATCCGTCATGCCTACTGAGTAATAGGTATGCCATAGGAGGCCTGGCTTAAACATCTGTTTGAAACTGGTCATTTGTGAATAGATTTCAGTGTTTGGCATGTAACACTATTTATCATACATGATTAGGAACAAGTACAATGCAATCCTCGTAGTCTTATCTGCTCTTTCTTTTCTTCAGTCAGAGGACTTCTGAAAATGAAGAGGAGCTGCTACTTTTTAAAATTTTGTACTATAAATCATTTGTTTTTACCCCACTATTGATTTCTCTTTTTATCTTTTCCTTCAAATCCAGAAAACAATGTCTGATTTGAATTACAGATCCACTTTTTACATTTTTGTTGTGTCTCAGCACAAAAGTGAATGCATTTTTGTCCTATTATAAGTTGTTTTTTTCTTTTACTTATCCGAGATTAACTGTACAACTTTCTTAACAGCGCAGTAACAGCTGCCCTGATACTACATTTCTGATGTTAATTTAGCTTTCTCAATATGTGTAACTTTCATTCCAATTAACAGGCAAATGGTAGAACCCCAATCTCGGTTGCATTCACTTTAATGACATCAAAGACAAAGTTGCTTATTAAGAACAAAAGTGCTTCAAATTTGTTGTTTTCTCCAGCACAAATCTGCAATATTTTTTCCATATGTTTTTGCAGTACTACTATTTTCTGTTGTTTATGATGATCACGGAAGAAAATAGACCCAAAAAATTTGCAGAAAGATTATCTTTCTTCCCTTGCAGGAATGAGAAAATAAAGTAAAGGTACCCAGAAGTGTGAAGATATTTTAAAGTAAAAGGGTTTCTAATATAAATTAACAAGTCATGTAATGAACTTAATTCTTGTGGCCTCAAAGGAAATAATTCAGAAATGCAGAATTAGACACTGTAGTTTTAATAGTTTGTGTAAGCACATATTCATACATGCTTTGTAATTTCTTTAACATACTGTCTACTTAATGTTTTAGTTTGGCATGTTTTGTAGACAATTTCATCATCACTTATGCTTTTTACTTACTCTCTATATTCTTTCTTTCCTTACAATTTGATATAGAAATATCTCCTTTCCAGGGTTGTCCTCCTGGAAGAAATCTCATGGACCAACTCAGAAGACAGTAATTTTCTATATACTATTCTAATCCTTAAAAAGTGCTTCCAAAGTACACTCCCCAGGCAATATATGCAATTGTAGAACATCCCATTATTTTTTTTATCTAACAGGCAGTGAAACTAAATGATACATTTTGAGGTTTGACAATGGACTTTGCCCAAAGGCTCTGTTAGTCAAAGGCCTAGAAGTTGGCATTTCTATCATTCTAAAAAATATAGCACTTATAGAAAGGATACTCAGATTAAAAAAAAAAAAAAAAGAAAAAAAGAAAAAAAGAAAAAAAAATGTCCTTTAGGACTGTTTTAGCTTTGTGTTATTCTCCAGACAGGTTTTATAGTTGAGGACTTAATTAAATTGGATTAACTTTGAGTTTATCTTGACATGCAACGAAGATCAAGAAAAGAATGCAGAGCAAAAGGTAGTCAGTCATACTTTTTGTAAAAAGAGAATATTTCCATTTGGTATATATTATAACCCTATTGGCTTCCATTAACCTGCATCAGTTGATTGGTTGAAAATCTGAGTGTCTAAATTCCCACTGGAGTCAACCTGAGAATGGCAAATAAAATGATTGGCATGTGAAGAATTTCATTGCTTTTGAAATATAAAAATAATAGGGTTTTCCAAGATAATAGCTCAAAATACAACATCATCATCAGTGTAAGCAGTAGTGCTATTTGCAGTTATTGTAGGACAGTAGAGAGGACTTAAATTCTTATTAATTAAAATTATTGAGGGTTGGAAAATGCAATATTGTATTGACCAGTGAAAGGTTCAGGGATGTTTAAGTCATAGAATTACAGAATCACAGGATCTTTTTGTTTGGAAAAAAGCATGTTCCTAAATGTCACTTCCACACCTCTCTTAAATACCTCTAGGGATGGTAACTCCATCACTTCCCTGGGCAGCCTGTTCCATGCCTAACCACCCTTTGTGTGAAGAAATTCTTCCTAATATCCAATCTCAACTTCCCCTGATACAACTTGAGGCTGTTGTTCTTTGTTTTGTTGTTAATAATAGCAATAATAATAATAATTATAGATACTTGGTCACAGTTGATGAAATAAGTATGAAAGCTGATTTACTGGCATTAATTCCTCCATTTCTGAACACAACCAGCAAAATATTGTGGAAGTCATATCAAAGGCATCCCAAGCACTCAGCTGAAGCTCTGACAGCAGTCTACTTTGGGTAAGCTTGTGATTTAAGCTTTTGCCCGTGTTTTATTGTCTTAGACACAGATGCATATAACTTTTTTTCAGTTTCTTGGCCAGGAGTGACTAATGGCCATTTGGCCATGAGTCACTGACATGCATTGACACTCCCAGTTACACAATAGATTGTATACTAACCAGATTGAGTCACCCTGGCTACAAGTGTCATTTTAGTAATATGTCATCAGTACTGCTAGAGAGTTAACATATTGCAAACAGAAAGCATTTACTCCAAGGTGTAGGAGGAAAAGTTTCATTTCTTAAATGCATTTAATATCTGCTGGATGCAACCAAGGCAGTAACCAGATATTTTTCTCTAATCTGGACATCCAAAGTGATAGCCTACTGCTTCACAGCAGCAAGACAGACAAAAATGATTCTTCATTCTTTCTTTTTTCTACATTCAATAGCAAAGTGTTTCTCTTTGAGCAATTAAACTGCATTTTCAATGCAGAAACCAAAATAGAGTAATCACAGCATAATTTGACTAGGAATCAAGCCATGGGAGGAAAAGCTATTGTGGTATCCCTGGAACTAAATGTGCTGGAAAATTCATTTTTCTTTTATGCAGGGATGTTTTCTTGGGTCTACTGAGTTGATGAGTGTCCTCATTTCTCATTGAAGTTAATAGGAGATGGAGGTTCTCAATATCTCTTGTGAGGTACTTAATTTTTTGTGTTTTCAAAGATTTGAATTGAAAGGATGTTCCGGAACAGTGTAGTGGAAGTTCTTATCAAACAGATTTGGAGCCTCTTTAAAAACATCTTTAGAGCTGAAAGGCTGGAACCTGATGAGGTTTTGTTGATTATGAATGGCTAAAAAGCTACGTATGTAGTGCTGAAGAATAGAGAGAAGTTTTAAGAGAAGAGACATATAAAATATTGCATTCATTCTATTCTAAACAAAATTATTTTTTCAGCACTTCACCTCTTGTTTGCCTGTGAAGAGCTGGACTCATATTCAGGAGTTAGTTTCTGTAGCTACTCAGTACATATCTTCACTGTTTCATGAGAATAGATTTTTATCTGATTTTTGGTTACCAGAAGGGTGTTTCTGTATTGCACCATGTTGCTTGTGCTGGGGGTTTCCTGTGAGCCAGGTAAAGGGATAAATAAGGCATAGTACAAAAATACTAGGTGGAGTTTTGAAAATAACTGTTAAATTAATTTTGTGCCATCTCTGCCTGAACTGGGGTCATCCTTACTGTCAGTGCCAATAGGTGCTGAGTTATCTATTGTATAGAATTAGCTTTCATCAGAGTCTAAACTGTGGCTGTGCCAAACCTAAGAAGGGAATGAGATGTTAAATATTAAGGAGAGGTACTTGAGAAGTAGTTTGACAAGGCCAAAACTAGAATAACATGTGCTAGAACGGAGGTACCTTCTCTCCATAAGAAAGAAAAAAAAATCAAATCTAAGATGATATGATGAAACTGGATAAAAGACTACCAAACCATATTTTCTTCAAGGATTACCAATTATTCTGAGTTGTATGATTTGAACTTCATTAAAAAAAAAAAAAAAAAGGTGAATATTTAAAACATTTTTATGATGTTATTGTTTTTGTTTGTTTGTTTGCTTGCTTGTTTTATATTTAAATAGTTCAACCAAGGCAGTAGCTTAGGTAAGATACTTTATCTGAGCAGTTGGGATTTGGTAAAAGTACACGTATCCAAGATAAAGATTATTAAGCCTTAAATTTAGACAACTTCATCTTTTAATTACTCCACATCTTTGTAGATGGTAACATATACTTTTACTAGGACAGAATCATATTTCATATTCCTACCTTGGAAAGAAGCCAAAGGAAATGACTACTGTGTTATTGGGCTGTTTTTAATTTTTCTCTCTCCATTATTTTGAAGTACCCTCAGTGTCTCATGAAACTTACCCACTTCACTTTTACTGGAAACTTGGATAGTCATTACTTATTTTTTTCTGAATTTCTTTTCTTACTCTGTGATGTTCTGTTCCTGTGGACAGGAGAATAACGAAGGCATACAGCCACCCAGCATAAGCAAAGTACTTGCTACATTGTTTGCTAGCCAAGAAATAAGTAGTATCCAATTTGAGTTCCTTCACTTTCTAAACAGAATAAAACTATGTTTTTGTTACTTTTTTTTTGTCTTCAGAATAGATGAATCGTGGTGCCCAGTATTTTTGAGAGACTTTAGCACAATTAATATTATGAACTACATCTTTTACAGTGTTACATAACAAAGATAAAAACTACTGCTCTGAAGAAGATGAAAAGAAGGGCACCCTCCCCCAACAAAACAAAACAAAAACAAAACAAAACAAAACAAAACAAAATAAAACAAAACAAAACAAAACCACATCCCTGGACAGCTGTGTAATGCCAAAACACAAGCTGATGAAAAGACAATCTCAAAAGAAGCTATTTGTTCAAGCAAAGATTATCAATCACTATATATATTTTCTCATGCACTTTCTAATCTGCAGTGGTTTCTGTGGATAATAATGATAATACTTACTTAAGTTCCACTGCTTGGTGTGTATTTCACATTTGAAATGTATTCATTATGTTTGTTTTCAGATAGGACATTTATAGTGACGGTTGTAGTAAACTAATTTTTGAGAATTTCAGTTTCTTACATGGTAAAGTTGAGATAAACCTCAATATCTTGTTCTAGGATAGACACTGGAATTAATTTTACTTTGAGGAACATGATGATTTTTGTGATTGAATAAGTAATATACTCTATGTTAACAAACTGTTTTATCCACAGTAAAATGAGAAGAAATATCAGTCACACTGGATTTTAGTCCTTTTAAGATAAACAAAAAAGATTTTGTCTCATGCTGTCAGGTGAAGATATCTCAGCTCTTAAAGGTGGAAGTAACCCTTTGTTCATATATTTTGTGCTGAGCTTAGGAAGACCAGAGACATTTCATCAGCTCATTCTTGCGGAATTACCTTCCAGATAATGACAATTATGAGTTCACCTAACATTTTAACATCAGCTATTTATTTGTAATACCATTAGTTTGTGTATATTTTAGGCCCCAAAATAATTTGTAATATAACTAAAAGACTTACTAGTTATTATTGAGTCACCCTGTTCCTTTTT
>VXAA01004164.1:380867-403176 GCA_013399115.1 Anseranas semipalmata | reverse complement strand
GGGGTGGGGGGGCAATAAAAAGATTGGAAATAATAGTTTCTTCTCAATAACATTTTTTTTCCAACATCATTAAGATGTAAGCCTTTATGTAGACATCTGTAACATAACACAGATGTTGGGTAATCAATGGTATACATCTAAAAGATATTTGTAAAAGTGGGTTGAAATATGAGAAAAAAGTGTAAGATACTGAAATTTCATTTCCATTTAATTTGTTGTAAAGATAAGCCTTTTTAAGTGGTCTAATGTTTTCACATTAAAGGATCTGAGGAAGTCTTATATGCTGAAAACAACATAGGGGAAAACTGTAGATAATTTGAATTACAAAATATTTGCAATAATTATCTTTATTAAAAAAATCTTCAAAGTAATAGCTACAATAATAGCTTCTGACAGTGTAGCACCATTCTTGAGAAAGATGCTTCACAACTCTCCTCATATATCTTACTGTATATAGTAATCAGGCCTTGGGTATTAAGTCCAAAAATCTTGAAACCAACCAGTTGTCATCATATTAAAAATAAAACTTGCAGGGAAAATAAAAAAACATTATTTATGATTTTTTAATGACATTCTGGTAATATTCTGGTAAACAGGAGCTTAGGTTTGTTATGTCTTTACAGCCTCTCTTTTGCCTGCAAATTACAGACATTAAATACTTTGCTGTCCTGCATTTGCTTATGGCACAGCCAGACATGATCCGATGACTGAGTTCAAACAGCTTAAGAAGTTACAGTCACCTAGTCAAAAGAAAGTATCCCGGAAGCTGAGACGCAGGGGTTGGCTCTCTGTATATTCCCAGTCCGTTTCTACACAAAGTTAGAGAGCTCAGTGTATCAGGGGCAAAGAGGTCAACCTTTTCAATTTTGCTGGGTGTATTCTGGCTTTTTTTTTTTTTTCTTCTAGAAGATGAGTTTAAAATTATCTTGGCTATGCATAAAATAAGTTTATGATTCTTTTATGCTTATATGCAAAACTTTTTAGCTCTGTATTCTTAACCCATATTGTCTGTTAGAGACTACGTGAATGGCAGGTTATTAGAGACACTAAAACTGTTAGCCTACAAGGTCATTTAACCATCATTTCAAGGTCTTTTAACTTCTCCTGTATTACTTTACTGTACTTGGGGATATAAATCCAAATTACTTTCTCATATCAGCACAGAAAAATCATTTCATAAATACAAGGAGGAGAAACTAGGGGAGGGGATAAATACAATAGATGTGATGTTAAAGAATTTCTAAGATTTTAGACATTTCTCATGTTTTTCAATAATAATTTGAAGATTTTAAACTCTGAAATGTCCATTCAGAAATGGTAAGAATAAAACACACTCTGTGAACTGCAAAAGTAGGAAAGAAGAAAACTACAGAGATGAAAATTGTAAATTATAAATATATATAAATACTTACTACTTTAGAGTTAAGGAGATGAGAGTAAAGATTATAAATTTTTTTAAGGGAGGACAGTAAAATTACTGGTGTTTGTCATCTTAATATTCTATTATATCATAGCAATTCTCTATAAAAAGTATATGCATTTGAACAACATGCTTCTAAGGTAAAAGCAGAGAAGCTAAGAGATAACACAGTGTAAATTGGCATTTATTGGGCTTTATCTCAGCATTCTGTGAGCTGGCTCTACCTAATGCTTTACAAAGATGCTTTGATTTGTCTGGAGATGCCCACTTGGTCAGCTGTCCCACAGATTCTGTCAAACTTTACTTTTAAAGTGGTCATTTGCTCATCACTTGCATTAGAGACAGAGCAGACCTGAATTGTTTCCTTCTGGCATTCCTTGTATTTGACTGAAACCCATAATAAGTAAGTGCTCATGTGATCAACCTTGCAGTGTGAGTTTAGACTTATAGATGGGCTGACCAGGGGTGACTACAGATGTCATAATTTATGTCTGTTCCCAAAATGCTTGCAGATGCATTGCATCACAAATTGTTAGACTGCAATAAACACAGCTGGTGGCACCATTCTATACCGGTTTGACATGAACCCAAAGTGAGAAATGTTTTTCTAAAGTGATAAGAACTAATCTTCTGTTTGTGACACAACATGGAAGAAAGAAGATGATTCCACATAACTTCCACTTCATATCCAGAGAGAAAGAAAGAAAGAAAGAAAGAAAGAAAGAAAGAAAGAAAGAAAGAAAGAAAGAAAGAAAGAAAGAACAAAACAGAAAGAAACTACTGTTTTAACAATGATTCAAATTTCTAGATTACAGCTTTAAAAAAATGGCTAATTTTCCTCAGGAATTTTAATGTATTCTTTGTATCTTGGTCTCTCTACCGTATTTTTTATACTCACTCATTACTTTGTGACTTTTAGTGTCCCTTATGAGCACAAAAATAATATATTTGAAGGAGGAGACAACAAAAACCAACCACACCATAATTCACGTTATAATAATTTTAGGAACACTGCTTGTTTATAAGCTTGTTTTATCCTCCTCTACACAGTTCAAATTGCCTTTTGAATCTTGTGTATCATGATTAGTAATTGCTTCCAACAATGTAATATCCTGGCTGATGTGATCATCATGCACTCACTAAATAATCTTCATAAAGAAGCATCCCATTGTAGATGACTGTTGCTCTAGCCAATGTAGTATTTTATGCCTTTTTGCAGCCACCCATTGAAATGATTGGTGGATGTATTGAGTTCATTTTAGTCACCATTTGCCCCATAGTTAAAAGAAATGTTGCTTAACAAGAGTGAGCATCAGTAAGGACTGAATGTATACTGGCTGGATTGATGCTGTTGCTAAAAGGACAGAACCAGAAGCACCCTGCTTTGCTATAGGAAAGAATAACTTTCATTACAAATGATGCAGCAGCATGCCTCATTTATGAGGTCTGATAATACATCTCCAGGCATTAGAAGGTGATAATAGAATATGCAGCAAAGGAGGGGCTGAATGCACAAAAAAAAAATGCTAGGAGGAACATCAAAATGTCCCCTCTTTATTCAGCTCTCAGAAATAGAGTTGAGGATACTCATGGACTGTCTTTCATTCAAAGAGACTGACACATTTTATAGAAACGGGGATAATTTAACTTACTGAGATGTGAATGGAGAAGCTTTTTTGTGACAACACTATGTACTAAAATGCTTCGCACATGTAAACCACAGGATGCTTTGAATGAGATGGGAGGTAGTAATGAATATGAAAGTGACCCAGGATACCTGAGCTTTGTGAACTCCAAAGGAAAACAGACCAAAGGGACATCTTAAAATGACTTTTAAACATTCTTACTGATTGCCTTGAGGAGGAAAGGTCATGCACAATGACTGCAGGTAGGATATCAAATAGCGAGAATTTGTCATGGTTTTGGCTGGGATAGAGTTAATTTTCTTCATAAAGGCTTGTATGATGCTGTGTTTGAGATTTTTCACGGTAATAGTAGTGTTAACACACTGATGTTTTTAGTTGATGCAGAGCAGTGCTTACACAGAGCTGAGGACTTTTCTACTTACGCTACTCTGCCAGCAAAGAGGCTGGGGGTGCCCAAGAAGCTGGGAGGGGACGCAGCCAGGACAGCTGACCCAGACTTACCAAAGGGATATCCCATGCCATATGACATATGTTCAGCAAAAAAACTGGGGTAAAGAGAGAGGAAGCAGAGTGATGGTGTTTGTCTTCCCAAGAAACCATTATGTGTGATGAGCCCTGCTTTCTTGGAAGTGGCTGAACACCTGCCTGATGATGGGACGTAGTGAATGAATTCCTTGTTTTGCTTTGCTTGCACACGTCGCTTTTGCTTTACCTAGTAAACTGTCCTTATCTCAGCCCATGAGTTCTCACACTTTTACCTTTCTGATTCTCTCCTCCATTCCACCTTGGAAAGTGAGCAAGCTGTTGTGTGGTACTGAGCTGCCTGATGGGTTAAACCACAACAGCAATGAAGGCACTGTTCATACATTGATCACTATGATAAATTTTTCAGGACATCTTTAATTGCCAAAATTATTTTATATCTTTTTAAAACATAGATGTTCTGGCCAGCTGAGACTCCCACTGTTTTTAAAGAGAAATTTTGTAGCTAACACCAGTGTATCACACATTAAAAAGGAACTGGGATCAAAAAGGATGTTTCCCATGCTTTTGGGGGCTGGGGATGGGGGGAATAGGGTTGGAGAAAAATTTACATTTAACTAATTTGGCTTCTCTGCACAAAGGAAAAGCAGCATATTAGGAGGACTCTATTTGTCTTACAGTGTGTGTGAAACTATGGCCTGTTACTGTAAGAAAAAAATGTACCTGTACTGTAAGCTACAGCTGTACACACAGATCGATAGCACAGGTCATGTTCTGAGTCAATGTATTTTCTTAGAATTCAAGACTGTTTTCATATTACACAAGGTAGCTTAGGGTCCTTGTTAACAATATTGGCAATATATTTTATAATATGAAAACCACTCTAGATATTTACTAAAAACCAACGCCAAAGAAACCCCAAAGCAGCAAAGTGATTCTGAGATTCAAAACTGATTGGATCTGAAGCAAGGAATCCTCTGTTTCCTCTTTAGACCTGGTTATTTTTTAGTATTTTACATTGGGGGTGGGATGACTTAAAATTAAAGACAGTTCCACTAATAGATGTTACACAAAATCATCAGAAACTCTGCTATTAATTTGTACCTTGTTACTATTACTCTAACAGTACCAGGTAGTTTGATCAAGGCTCAAGAACATGATTTCTGTTTTTTTTCTTTGTGGTGTTTGTTTTCTTTTTCCATTCTAAAAATTGACTTCACTCAGTGATTTAACATTTCTATCTTAAAACACACAGTTCCGAGTTAAGTGTAATTTATTCCTTTGTCTCCTGAAAGCATTTGAGGTTTAATTGAGTCATGTATATATTATGAAATATTTAGAAGTGTTATGTAAATATGAAACATTGTAAAGATCACTAATGGTGCAGTTATTCACCTGCTTATCTTTCTTGTTGTTAGGAATGACTATTTTGTTATTAGGAATAATTTTTAACAGTATTGTTTTGGGGTAGTTTTGTCCTTGTTGCTTTTCATGAACCATTTATGCAACATGACATTTTTTTCAGGTGGTAGGGATGTGTGAACAACTGATTTTTCCGGTGTAATAGAAGTCCTTTATTAATTTAAAATTCTGTTATTAGAACAGGAGGAAATAATAGAGTAAATATCAGGAACTGAGCAAAAAGTAGCTGCAATAACTATAATGATATAATGATTTTATGAATTTGTAAATTTAATGCATAATTAACCATAGCTAAAGTATATGATTATGCTATCGGTCATACAATTTTAACATAGCTGGACCTAATCATTATCAAAATGGGATGAGTTAAAGCTCTCAAAAAGAAAAAAAAAAAAAAAGAGACAACACTAATATTCAAAGTGACTGTGGCAAGAAAACTCGTATATGACTAGGTTTTCCCAATGACTGGATCCCTAATGAAAGTTTTCTGAGAAGAACATTTGTGGTTTGAATAATTAAGGCATGCATCATAACTTAAATTACAGTGCTACTGATTAAATTAAATCAAGCTTTCTCCCATGTTACAGTGTATCTAAAGATAATTACTATCCTTTCCTAAAGTAGTTTGTCAATTTGAATGGAGTAATTTGGCAAAGGAAGTTGCACCTGGGGCTGCTGCCATGTCTTCTAAGGTTTGGGGCATTTGCTGTTTATGAGAATTAGAATACTGCAGATAGCTCTTGACAAAACCAACTGATGTCTTGTCTGTACAGATAAATTTTTAGTTCCCTAGCATCACATTTGATGGTTTTGAGGCATTTTCCAGGAAAAATAGAAACAAAAGTATCACAGTTTGGCCTGTTAAATGCACTAGCATTACTAGATTATGACACTTGATTATCTTTTAAAGCAAACCATATTTTTTAACCCCCCCAAAAAACCCTGAAGTTGTTTTCTCAGTGAAATGGAATTATGAAAATAAAAGTGAAATTGTTTCAAGTGTTATGAAGCTATAACTACAAGAAAATTATTCATTTAATATACATTCCCAGACACCAAGAAATGAAAGGAACCCAAAGCCTTAAATCAGATTATCAAAGAGTAGCACTACTGTAAGCCTAATCATCTATCTGATATGAGTTTAGAATGTATGAGTTCTCTGCAAGACAAACAGCAGCACCTCATAAAAATGGGGAAATCGCAGCACCCTCTCGTTCTTGTGCCCATGGCAGGTGGAAGAGTCCTGAAGAAATGCTTTGAGGTTAAAAGCATCCAGAATACCTTGTAGTGAATAAGATGTTCACCTGCAAGAAGTGATATCTATGTTCACAACCATTCTCTGCATGATTTAGGTAGGAGATTATAAGAAATGCCTCTGAATGTAGGACATTATGAGAAATGCCTCTGAATTTTATATATACTTCCTAATAATTAGGATTGTAGCATGATCCGATATATATATCCTAATTATTGGGCTGATGCAAATGTCACCTTTAACCCCTATAATCAGAGCTGCTCTGTTTATAGTACTTCTTTTATTCTTTCATAATCACTTTCTAATGAATCCAGTGAATGTGCAGTTACATATGTAAAATGAAACAATTCTCGTCAGGATAGAGTTAGACCTTGTATTTTTGATACCCAATGCTTTACAACAATGTGATAACAGCATGCACTTCAGAGAGGTGACAAGTGAGTGCAAATTTACTCCAGCAAGGGAATAAAACTGTTCTGTATTAAAACCTGAAGGCATTCTGTCATTCTTGGCGCAGTGCATGATGGCAGTATACCCATCAGTTTTCTGAACTGAATCCTCCCTTGCTTCTTTTCTGAGAACAGAGGGAAAAATAGCTGTCGACAGAATTCAACCTAAGTTTGCAACCAATGTGAAATAATAATCCTAATAATATAAATTCCTTATGTCTTTTTGTACTGTAACTCAAAACTAATACAATTACCTTTGAGACTCTCACAAGCATTTCAAACATAAGATTTCCAGCACATTTCTGAAACAGGACAATGTTGATGTTCTTATATTATTACTGATCTATATGTAACATTGATTTGTTTACATTAACCTGCAGAAATGTTACAGGTCCATGGAGAGAAACTAGAGTTCTCATCCCATATCTGTATGACCATTATTCCTGCTCTTAACATGCACTGAAATTAAATATTGAATTAATATTTTTCTGTCTGGCTACCGAGATAAGAATCTAGGTATCCTGTATATGTAGGTTACATCACAAGTGCCTGCATATTATCAGAGAAATCACAGCACAGTTAACTCTTTCATCACAATCTGATTCTTTTTTATGATTAGCAATAAGGGTTAATTGTAGGCTAAGATGTTATTTTCACTAAGCAATGGTAACGGAGTTTCCCTCAACAATGATGAGTATGCCTACGCTGCATACCAAGATGTAGTGGCAGAGGAGAAGTGGCAAGACACTTAAAAATGAAGGAAAAGTTTGGATTTTGGTATATTCAAGAGTAGGAATCCCTACTAGCCAAGTGGAGTATTCCAGACAATTCAGTGGTCTTTTATGCCTCTTTATGTCATGAATAGGAAGTTTGGGAAAACAGATTACTCACTTAAAGACATCTAAAAATGTATGAATCTGCACTGTATTCACAGTGAAATGCCAGTGTTTTTTAATGGTAACTTTGAAACATACCAATTGCTTTGCACGGTGCCTCCAGTGCCCTGGCCTTTGTAACAGAATCACGGAGTGGCTGGAGTGGGAAGGGGCCTCTGGAGCTCATGTAGTTCAATCCACCTGCTCAAAACAGTCTCAGTTAGAGCAGACTGCTCAGGATTGTGTCCTGTTAGGTTTTGATTATCTCCAAACATGGAGACTACACAACTTCTATGGGCAATTTGTTTTTGTGTTCAGTCATCCTCAATAATTTCTTTTTTTCCTTCTGTTTAAATGGAAATTCCCATGTTTCAGTTTGTGCCCATTAGCTCTTGTCCTGTCACTGGCCACCACTGAGAACGGTTGGGCTCCATCCTCTCTACAAACTATCATATCAATAAGATCCATCCCGAGCTTTCCATTACAAATGTTAAGGGCCTTTCCTATATGATTTGCAGTCCTGTAGCCTGACTTTCATTCACAGCTCTGTAAACTTTCACTGTCATTGCAGTGAAAGCATGACACTTTGTTGTGGTTTCACCCTGATGGACAGCTGAACTCCACCACACTGATCTCTCACTCCCCCTCCTAAAAGGAACAACGGGAGACAATACAATGGAAAAGGGCTCAAGGGTTGAGGTAAGGACAGGGAGATCACTCACCAATTACCGTCATGGGCAAAGCAGACGATGTAGGGAGATTAATATAATTTATTGCCTATTACTAGCAGACTAGAGCAGTAACTAAAAACAAACTAAAATCACCTTCTCCTCCATCCATCCTCCTTTACCTCTTCCCCCTGAGCAGCGCAGGGGAACAGGGGTTGCAGTCAGTCCATAATGCTTTGTCTCTGCTGCTCCTTCATGGTCACTCTCTTCCCCTGATCCAGTGTAGGGTCCCTCCCATGGGATGCCTTCCTTCCTGAACTGATCCTGTGTGGGCTTCCCACAATCTGCAGTTCTTCAAGAACTGCTCCAATTGGTCCATACCACAGGGTCCATCCTTCAGGAATGGATTGCTCCAGCATGGGTCCCCCTCAGGCAGCTGCTCCCACCAGACCTCTTGCATGGGTGGGAACTCCACAGGCTGCAGCTCTGGCATGGAGTCTGCTCCTGCTCCTGCTCTCAATGGGCCGCAGCCTCCTTCAGGCCACATCCACTTGCTCCACCATGGGCTCCTCGNCTTCCCACAATCTGCAGTTCTTCAAGAACTGCTCCAATTGGTCCATACCACAGGGTCCATCCTTCAGGAATGGATTGCTCCAGCATGGGTCCCCCTCAGGCAGCTGCTCCCACCAGACCTCTTGCATGGGTGGGAACTCCACAGGCTGCAGCTCTGGCATGGAGTCTGCTCCTGCTCCTGCTCTCAATGGGCCGCAGCCTCCTTCAGGCCACATCCACTTGCTCCACCATGGGCTCCTCGACGGGCTGCAGCATGGAGATCTGCTCCATGTGGTAGCCATGGGCTGCAGGGGGATGGCCTGCTCCACCATGAGCCTCTCCATGGGCTACAGGGGAACTTCTGCTCTGGCACCTGGAGCCCCTCCTGCCCTCCTTTTTCTCTGACCTTGGTGTCTGCAGGGCTGTTTCTCTCTACATTTTCTCACTCCTCTCCCAGCTGCTGTTGCGCAGCAGTTTTTTTCCCTTTCTTAAGTCTGCTCTTACAGAGGTGCAACCAGCATTGCTCACTGGTACAGCTTTGGCCAGCAGCGGGTCCCTTTTGTAGCTGGCTGGAACTGGCTCTTATCTGATGCGGGGCAGCTGCTGGTCCCTTCTCACAGAGGCCAGCCCTGCAGCACCCCCTGCTGTCAAAACCTTGCCACGTAAACCCAATACGGACTTCATAGGATCATAGAATATCCCGAGTTGTAAGGGACACATAAGGATCATCGAGTCCAACTCCTAGATCCACAAAGGACCACCCAAAAATCTGACCATATGTCTGAGAGCATTGTCCAAATGTTTCTTGAACTCTGGCAGGCTCAGTGCCATGACCATTTCCCTGGGGACCCTGTTCCAGACTGACCCCTTCTTTCTCTCCCTTGCCTCTTTTTCCTACTTTTCCTTGGTTACATCCTTCAGTTCACACTCAGGACTGTTAATACACATGCACAAAGCTTAAGGTCTACTCTGTGTGTGGCTCTGACTTCTGATCAAAGCATCCCATAATTAATGCTTACAGCATTGTAAATGGGGACACAAAGAGTGTGAGCAGGTGCTGATGGAATTAGTATAGTTACTGTGACAAAGACATTATTGATGGAAACACCTGCTACACTTGGGAGGGTACCCAAAAGAGGAAGCTTGTCTTGGGACCCCATCACTGCTCCTATTGCCTGCCCGTTATTTTTCTTTTTCTTTTTCTTTTTCTTTTTCTTTTTCCTTTTCTTTTTCTTTTTCTTTTTCTTTTTCTTTTTCCTTTTCTTTTTCTTTTTCTTTTTCTTTTTCTTTTTCTTTTTCTTTTTCTTTTTTTCTTTTTCTTTTTCTTTTTTTTCTTTTGTTTCTTTTTCTTTTTCTATTTTTTTTCTCTCTCTCCTTTTGTTTTTTTTTTACATTATTATTATTATTATTATTATTCACAAAAAGTAACTTTTTCATCACTAGAGTCAATGTAGGCCAACAGATACAGATTCCTGCAAATAAAGTTTTGTAAATGTAAGCCTGTCTCAAAAATCTTTGTGCAACATTTCCCTTTCTATTTCTCCTATAGCATGAGAATTTGTTGTTGAACTACAAAAGTGCTGGAAGTCCAAGTCTGAGCTGCATTTACCACTGACTTACTGAGTAATCAGAAAGAAGTTATTTTTGCCTCTGCCACTTCATTAGCAATTAAAAGTGGCTTGGTGAAATCTCCTGGAATGTATTCTGTGGGAAGTCAGACACGATCGTGGTGAAAGCTTCTGGCCTATATTATATTGTTTTATGATTTTTACCACTTTAGAAAAGTGCTTTTTGATGTCCATATTTAACTAAGTGAATAATAGTGTTTGTAATAGAAAATGCAATACTGAACTTCAGTGATTCCACTTAATGTCATTATTTAACATATTCACAGGTCTGCTAACTTCTGTGTTCCTTCAAACTATTTGCAATGATGAATTTTGCGTATGTTTGGCTGGTATCTCATGATCAGCTAGATGGAAACAAAATGACAGCCAGAAGGGAGTGATGATCTTCTTCTGGGGGGATGGCTGGTGTGAATCATTACTCCTGTCTTTGTTGTGATGCAGGATGCATCCTGAACTGCATTGTACCAGGAATTTCCTGAGCCTAAATTGGTCATAATCAAGAAGACATTCAGAGACATTTTAAGAGATTACTGTGAGAGTAAGCATGGCATCAGTAGCTAGCAGTCACCTCTCTCTATTCCTTACTTACATTCCCCTTAGGAATAGTTAGCCAGCAGTACTTCAGGAAAACTTCCCATTCTCTGTCTTTAGTTCATGAGATAAAGACATGGTATGCCTATGTTCTGTATAGCTAGATACATGTGCAGTGTGGTTATGGGGTATGTTTATCTGATTAACACAGTGGATTGCAATAATTCTGATCTGTGTGGGGTAGTAAAATAAACTTCTGTCACTAATCCCAAATTCCAGAATACAGAAAATTATTTTTAAACGCTGTAAAGGACACCATTTTTCATTTGAAATTGTGCACATTAATTAGCTAATTGTATGTGCAACTGGCTAATTGTCATTAGCAAATTCAATTACCTTATCAGCATATATAATCATAGTAATTATACACTCAAATCAGGAAAATGCTTGCTAATTGTTTAAAACTTTTATCCAACAAGACCAAAGATGTATTTAAGGTAGCACCTTCCTTGTATTACAGGTCTCAACTTCTACTTTTCTTAATTATTTATAACCTACTTGGTTAATTGTCTCACAAGACAGTGAGAAAACTCTGCTAGCAGTCTTTGTTATAATCTCTTCAAATAATTAATTTCTTGGTACTCAAAGGCAATCTTTTTTCTTACCTTATCATTTGACCACATCCCATCACAGTGTTATGTAATCTAGAAAGAAAATCAGTGAGCTAAATATGAAGAGAAAATCACAGGCAAAGACTATAACTCCATCATATTCTCATAAGGAGGCCTGATAATACTGGACATACAGAGACATCATTCATTGTAATACAGACATGAATGTTCATTTTATCTGTTAATAAACATAAGAATGTCATCGCTGGCCTGGCTTTCCGGCATATCATGCTATATCTAATCGATTTTGGCAGTGGATGTAATCGATGTGCAGTGGATGCTTTCCCTAAACTCACATCATGGTTAGTGTGATGAAAATGTGTAAATCACATATTTCTTTTTTTTTTTTTTCCTAGTATTGTATAAAGCTGGTGGTTTGGGCTTCACTGATCCTTTTGTCTCCACCTGATATTTTCCATCTTTATAACAGCAATTGTTTGTTTCTCAGTGCAGAGCCAAAGAATTTCTTCCCATTCTCTCTAGTTCATTTAGATTTTGTGTCTTGGTGAAAGCTATAGGTATTCTGAATATATTGAAAATAATAACTGAACATACCTCTGAATCTGACAGAATTTATACTAGTGGCTAAATGAATGGTGGAATCTAATCCATCAGGCAAAAATTATTTCTGAACAATTTTGTTCTTGCCAGTGTATAGGGAGTGCATAGGGTTCGGTGGTGATGTTGTTATAGAGCCAAAACTCAGACTTGCACTAAACTGGAAAGCAATGCATTCCATGAAATATCTCAATTCCTGGTTTATGCACAATAACAAAGATTTGATACATTGTCTTCGATGTATCTGAGAGAAAGTATTGTTTCCTGTTCAAATTAAATATGTTTTTCTGATGAAGTTGTGGTGTGGCAGAATAGCAGAACTGTTGGCCCCAGTCTTCTTCCCAGAAAGGGAAACATTTAAATATTCTGGATTAAGTCCAGAATTGGTTTGAATTTCTTATAAGAAACCTGTGTGGAGCATGGAAGGTGAGTTTAATACAGACATGCATTGCTGAGATGCATGAGTTGCTTAGACCCCTTAGAGAATTCTGTAACTCTGAATTGAAATTAATAAAGTCAAGATGTAGGAATATTGTAATATTGCAATTCAGTAAAGTATTGAAGCAAAATGGGTCTGAATTATCGTCTATGCAACTGGGACAGAGCTTTGGTCAACTACTAAGCTGGCTGGGAGGCTCTAGATATGTGTTGTACAAGGGCTTATTCTATGAAACATAGATTGAAAGGATAGATTCAGATATTGAATGGAGGAGATCTCTGTGATATACCTCTGATTTTTGAGCCATGTGTAGCATTATGAGTAAATGTTCCAACTCATTCAAGTGCAATAAGTTTATTTTAAAATTTCATTACAGAAGTTTGAAAATGACTGCATTGAACATAAGAACCCAATGTAAGTAAACTTTTACTAAAAGGTGCATGAAAAACAGAAAGGATCTGACTTATCTAAGGTCAAAGAACTTTTCTTGAAATTTTGGGGGGACTGACTCATAACAGTAGACGAGAGCATGGAAATCTTGTTCTCCACACCTAGTTCAAAAGGAAGCACATTAACTAAGTATGTAAGCACATAAGAAAATGCAAATATTTTTTCAGTAATTTGTCTCAAATACTTGGATTTATCCATATGCCTTCATTGTATCCAGAAGACACCCCAGACATGGCTTTGAGGAATCTCTTCAGCAGATGAAAAGACTACCAAAAGAACAAAGAATAGAGCTGAAAGGAATGCAATGGTCTCACAGATCATGTTCTAAAAAGAGTTAGTATCTATTTTAGACTGAAAGTAAAAGGGAAGCTGGATAAGCTTAGAGAAATGCTCATTGACATACAATGGTAAAATGTGCAGCTACAAACAGAATGGAAAAGAAAAGAAATGAAATCTTTGTCTTTTCTAGTGTCCACAAAGAAACAGTTAAACTTGGAAAGACAACTTTTTTAACAAACTTTATTTATTTGTTTGTTTATCTATTTATTTATTTTTCCTGTCAGTGGTTGATGGATATCAGGAGAAAATTCTGGAAAAAGGCACACATGTAGTGATATTTCCTCTGAATAGTCTTTCAACAGGCAATGCACTACCTGAATCAAGGGTGGTGCTTCAAACATCAGAATGATTCTGGTGAGTGACACACAATATGCATTCATGTTCAAAATCCTTTTCAAAAATACTCTTTCCTCAACCAAGACTTGGTTACTCTTGGTTTCCAGGTCACAGGAAAATAATGTCAGTGTGGGAGGTTCTAGGACTCATATTTGCAATTTGATCAGAGGTGAAGGGAAAACAGCAAAGTAGCATGGCTGGAAATTGAAGAATGGGAACAACCATGAAGTGAATATAATTTAAATGAGTAATTTTCATGTAACAAAATAAGCACATCTGAGAAAAATATTTATATGGTGAGATGGATAGGTAAACTGCAATTAAGTTAGGACAAACTGCAGTGAATCCATCTGATTAACAATGAATGCAAAGGCTCTTTGGAACTGATAATGGTTCGGAGAAAAATAAAACTAATTTACTTCACCAAAACTAAGATCTATGAGTTCTATACGAGATTCATGCTTGCAAAGATGTTCAACGGATATGGTTTAAATCTTAATAATGTATATGAGAAAAAGAAGGTGTCAAATGGGATGAACACAGTCCTGAGAACCCAATAAGCACAAAATTTAATGTCTACAGTCTTCCAGTTATGATATTAATATGGACAGAATGAATGGGCTTACTGCAATCAAACACCTGTAGTTTTGTGGGTTAAATACACAAGTGGATCTCTGTGACAGCACAGAAAACTTCTAGGACAAACTTGCTGTTGTCAATTTGTTTCCATAAGGGATTAACTATAATAATTTAAATCCTAATTTATTGTATTTACTTTTAGGTGCTGATGTATTAAGTTTTTAAGACTTCTATAGCTGAGACTAAAGAGATGATGGCTGTATTTCTGGCATTCCTCCTGCTTGTTTGATTTAGTCTAATTGCATCTGATATCTGTGGTACATGGCTTTACTGCATAACAACTGATGGCTTCAGCAAGTTCAATGCCTCAAACACAGAGTGTGAATTCAAGGAAAGAATAAGTGGGAGGAATAGATTACCTGCCAAGCAGCTGACTCTAAAGACCATTTTACTGGAAATAGTTCTTGCCATAAAAGGGGAAGAGAGTGAATAAAAACAGTAAAATAATAGAAGAATTCCTTCTAATTAGAATGAACTGCCAAGATTTCTGTGAGACAAGACTGACTTTCTTTTCTCCCACAGGTAACAAATAAACAGTATCAAGAATAAGATACACTCCACAGCAGTGGTGCGCATTGCTTTGATAGATTCAGGGAACCAATGCTTTCAAGAATCTGGAGTTCAAAAGTTTGAAATACTACTTACACTGTGATATATAGAATTTTTATAATATTTAATAAGCTCTATTTTGAGATTCACTGCTTTTCTTACTGTCATATATTTTTGGTCTATAGAAAACAGAATATAATATTTGAAATTAAAAAAAAAAAAAAAGAAAGAAGAAGAAGAAATCAAAAGCAAGATGGGAGGCAGCATGCTTGACTGTTGAATCCTGGGCTGACTGGGAGAATTTTGGGGTTGGGTTTGGACTCTCTCATCTTCCTGCTAAAGATTTACAGAGCAAATTGGTTCACCTTTCCAGGCCTGAGGATTCCTTTATGACACTAATGATAGTTACTTTAAAATATATTTGTCATAATGTTTCCCCCCAAAATAAGCTCTTTTTCTAAGACCTGCAATACAGTAGCCTACTATTTTGCTATGTAACTTTCATAGGATATAGTAGATAAACTAGAGTATGGTACCTAATAATCAACACTACCAGTACATAGAATAGAATTCCATCTGTTTGTTTTTTTCTTACTTTTGCCCTTTCCTAAGTATAGGAACCATTTCTTAAAGTAAAATAACAATAGTAATAATAATAATAAATAGTTCACTTTATTGGATGAAATCATGACATAAGAGTTTGAATAAAATAACAAATTTCACAGTTTTGGGAATTAGCAGTATGGAGGTCTAGACAGGAGGAAAATCTCTACAGGTAGACTTTGAAACCTCTATGTTTGGGATATTTAAATTTAATTTTTATAAAGTACTTTTCTATAGAAAGCAGAATTTTTTCTTGTTCTGCTGGCAGCAATATGGAGAGAAATGTACGAGGCAAAAACATCAGGGTTGGTCTTTATCAGTCTTTATTACATGCTAGGGAACTTGTTCATGTCTCACCTTGTTCTGCTGAGAGCAGTTTGGATAAGCAAGAATCAGGTTCCAGGGACAAAGAGTAGGAAACACACAATAGAAACCTGTGATTATAACTACATCACACTGCACTCCACCTTTCTTGAAACAAAACGGTCATGTTAAATCAGAAAACAAAAGTTATATTGAAAAAGCATTATAGAGAAACCTTTAAATGAGACATATGTGAGCAATGCTCCAGATTTTCTAAAGGCCAGAATAAGAGAGCACATTTTATATGACAGCAAGTTAGTGTAGATGTAAGATTAATTTCCTTTGAGCATCCTCTTTTCCCTTGAGAAAATAAAGCACTATGATTGATATTGATTCAAAAGTATGTTCTCTTTCAAATAATATTTTAAAGTTAGAGCAACAAAGACATGTGTAATTAATTAGTGGAATAAAATGAAATTTTGAATGGAAGACCTTTAAGCAGCTGGAAAGAAACAGAAACAACATTTTTCATATAGAACAATGTGTTTTATAAAAGGTTTGGTTTAATGAACAGACCCAAGCAAGTGATTCATGGCATATAAATTATTTGACAACTTCATTTTCTTTCCCTTCTCATGGTGAATGAAAACAAAAGCATATTTTTTGTTGTGAAAATGTAATTATTTATTTTTTGTCATGTTATTTTTTACTGTATAGGATGATTACAAGTTTTCAGGGACTGCAAAAACTGTATTTGGCATTCTGATATTTGAATTCTATTGCTATTTTTTTTTTTTTGTCTTATAAATTGCATTGTACTACTTCTATTTCCTGACTTTTCTAACAGAGCATTGAGATCTCTGTAGTCCTGTTTTTTGAGCAATATCACATGCCAAATTAACGTCAAATTAATGTCAGTCTTGGTGCAACTACTCCTATGTGCAAGTATTTAACACTTGGTGTGTGAGAGTATAGTGTAAAACTTAAAGTGTGTGTTTTGGGTCTCATGCAATAGAAATTAGCAAGAGTCTTTTTCCATTGACTCCAGTGGAAGTGGATGACTGTCCTTGTGAGCATCTTGATGAGTGAAAACCTCAGAAGATTCCTCTCAAACTCAAACTTCATGGGTCATTAAGATAGAATGGGTGTGGAGAGTGTTGAACAAATACTTAATAGAATTTTTCTTAGCAGGCATATTGATTAATTACTTAGAATGCCCTGAAGTTTCAGTTGGTTAAGACTTTTTGCATAAATTCTTCTCAGACTTGATGTATGTTATTTTATGCCTTTAACCTGCTTCATTTTGCTTCAGAAGTGGCTGTGACTTTGAAATAAGAATATTCTTCTCCAATGTGTGACCAGGACAATCCCGATTTCAGGGAGTTTGTAGGTTTCTCTTTTCACCCCATACAATTATCATCATGCAATATTTTAAGGGTGCTTTTATTCTGTCCATTTTGTTTGCAGAGGGTTAAGTGCAACTGTCCAGCCACAGCTTGTTTCATGAAGCCTTCAGTGACATGTACCTGCAACAACAAAGGTCAGAACTGAAGTGCACTGGCATCACAGCATAAAGTAATCTACATGGCACCCAGATGCATTCTACCTAACAAACCAGTGTTATTCTGTCACTGCCATAGCCATTATGGTTGCTTGCAAAGTTTAAAAGCACAAAAATCAAAAGCATAGATCATCTATTTAAAATATGCTCATGTAAGTCCCAGGGTTCTACTTACACTGCTTGAATTTGAGCAGAAAGTTTAACATAGAACAGGGGTGGTTTTATAAAGTTATAGTTTTTGGTGACTTTTTCAGAAAGCGTGACTTGAACTCACTAAAAGAGACGGTGTGTGGCTGACTCATAGCATATTCTGGGAGAGTTAGTTTGCTGGTATTTAAAGAATGTGTTCTTTAGACAAACCAAATACATTGCAGAGGAATAGCACAAAACCAGCTACGGGCAAATCTCTATCTATGCTCCATTTTTCAGTCAAGGTACAAAACTGCTAAATGATGTAGGTCAGCTGGACTGTCTTCTCTTGCACTGTGTTCTTGTTTTAGGGATGAGGATCTAAAGAGTCTTTGGTGGAAGGTATGCAGTGCTCCAGTGGAAACCGACCCTTTGTTTTTTCCTTTTGTTTTTTTTTTTTCCCTTTGTTTCCATAACACTCCATCTATGCCTCAGACTAGTACAAGGATCTATAATTTTAAATGCTCCTTTTGTCAGTGAGGTAAAGTCAAAATTTAAATCATAAACTGCATTAATTCACCTGAATAAATTATCAGGGAAGAACATTTTATCTAAATACTGTTATGACTAACAATAGTTACCATTAAACCACAGGAGAGTGGAATAGAAAAACTCTAAAGCAGACCTTTGTCAAAATCTATCTGATAGAAGAAAAAAATATTTTAATCTTTGAAAAATGGTTGCTTGAATCTTTATTTAAAAATGCTGATGGATAAGGACTCTTTTTCCTGTTTCCTTTGTAAGGCTTCTTTCTACCCAGAGTTAGAATTGTATTAGATTTTCAAAAGTTTTGCTGTAAATTAGTAGTCTCTTCATTGTCAACAAGGATTTCAGACTGAGAAATCAGTCCCTACTATCTGAGAAATACTACAGATGCTCCTATCTTGATTCTTGTGTGCTAGCGGATCCTGCTACAATATTAAACAAAGTAGAGCCTGTGTCTCCAGCAGCAGAAGCATCTTTGTCCCGGCATAACCTCAGACCATCATCTTTGTCTATTTTTGTGATCCAAAAACCACTTTTGCTTACAGTGCTAAGAAGCCCATCTTTTACAACTGGTTTGGCAATTGTGAACATTTTTTTTTTGCTCTAAATTTGCAGTTATAACAGCTGCAATTCTCATTCCTTCTTCAGTAACAAAAACTGAATCTGGGTTTGAAATAAAAATAAAATTAATCTAATTATAAAACAGAAGCTATTATTGTATCATCTCTCTTTCTCATACATATTAACAATTGGCATTTTCAGTTTACTGGAGCAATGTTATAATCTCTTTCTGTGCTATTTTCAGGCAGTAGTTTTTAACAGTAAGACTGAAAATTCCAGTAATGACACCTTTTGTTGTTGCTTTTATTCTCTTGCCACTTAAAAAAAAAAAAAAGGCACCTACAGGAAAGTAAATGTCCATACCGTAACAGTTTTTCTTCATTCAAAACAACAAGATCCCATTTTCAGCATAATTTTCTGAGCAATACTTTAATTCTTACTTTGCAGAAGTTGTACAAACTACCTCCATAAATTACTAGTATGACTTCTAACGATAAGGGATATTTATTATTAATTGAACTGCAGTATGCACAATCATAATGTTTCACATTCTCTCAAGGAAATAGAGATTCTTTAAACTGACCTATGCTAGATTAACTTAAGCAGTTAAGGCTTAATGGAATTAGCAAGGCAGTATTTTAGTAGTTTTCATTGGTATAGAATGGCACAGAAAACTTTTAAATCAAGTTACTTCAGTGCTAGGTAGTTTTAAGAAGGAAATTTGCCTGCCAACTACAACAGGGAATTGTAAGCCAACAGTATTCCTAGATTTCAATCTTAGAGGCAAGTAGTCTGCAACCTAATTTCAGCTTTACGTCCCATGCATTGCCCGCGTGTGAAATTGATGTAATAAAAACTTGCTTAATACTCAAGTGTACCATGAGAATTAATGTTTGTAAGAGATTTTCTCCATTGGTTGATTAGCATATTAGTGTATCCACTCAGTGGCAAACACATGGCTTATGAAAGATGAGTTCCTGAGGGGATGCAGTCCTCAGGACAGACAGTGCAGCATCAGCAGGAGCCTTGATACTAGTGCCTACAAGTAACAGGGTGCAGATCCTGGTGGCAAGAGAGTCACAGTGACAGCTTGAAGAAAAGTATCCTTACTAAGTACCATAATGACAAATGGTATAAAATGAAAGGTTGGTATTTTACCTTGCTTATGGAACTTTTTTCACTTCAGATATGGAAACATGACAAGTATAATCTCCAGATATCAAGAATTTATGCCATAATATTTGACCATGATAATTAGATGCAGAAATTTTCAGAAGATATATCTCCTTTTAAAATGCTGTTGGCTACCTTCTCATTTCAAATGGCTGACAGGATACTTCACAATCCTTTGTTTTTATTTGCTTATAAATTTTCTCTCTTTATATGTTTCCTTTCCAAAGTTACTGTGCCTCTTTTAATCTTAAATTCCAGAAGAGCCAGCGTGATTGATAAGATGGAAGAGTTAATATATATAAATTGAATGCTTTTCACCAAAATTATTTGGTTTCTTTTTGTGTGACTTTCTTCTCAAGGAAAGCTTTAACGAAAAACAGGTCAAGCATCTCTATGTTCTAATTTGAAAGGCTGATCACACTCTTTCTTTGTAAAGCTTTATTTTAGCACTTGCTATTCCTCCTTCCTTTCCAAAGTTATTGTGCCATACTGTTGAGGCACCTGCCATGTTGATTTCACTTCGGCTTTGGGTGAAAATAGTTCTAGTTCTGTGAAATAATTTGTATATGCATACAGCTTGTCAAGCACAAAAAGTTTCTTAAAAATTAAAGGTTTTATATAACTGTACTTTCGTATTGCAATGAAATGTAACTCTACCAAGAAAACAAAACTATCTTTCTCTTTCTTCCTGATATTATTCTCAGAGTTCACATTGCTGGCACAACTGTAGTTAAAGATAAGCAATCCATAGAGTAAGTCCAAATTCTTATCTAAAATCAAGTAAAGAGATCCTTTCATAACATATGCCGCAAATAAGTGTATGTCAAAACAAATGCCCAGGATGACTTCAGTGCTAATAATTTTGTTTGTATTTGTATGAATTCCTCCATATAAAAGAAACAAACAAAAAAATACAGCATCTGTTTCAAGGAGAGTATTTACTTTCTTTTTTTCTTTTTTCTTCAGTATTCTGTCTGGAGAAAACTTATGCTTTCTATTAAAGTGAACCTGAGTGTTCACTGCAGATGTTTTAAGAAAAAAATTAAACTACTGAGTCTAGTGACCTTGAACAAAACTGTTTTATACCTACATCCCACCTAATCATCTAAGTAAGGCCCAGATCTGGAGTGTAATTCCTCTTCAAATATAATCCTGCATGTCCAAGCTGCTATCTTGAAATCAGGCTAAGCTGAGACATATTTCCTCCCAATGAGCTTCTTATCTTCAAGTCAGTAATTTCATGTATGTCCATGTGTTCTGCTTGAAATAACATTCACGTCTCAGAGAAATTTATCTTAACAAGTCTTCCAACACACAGTGGGGGACTAACTTGCTAGGTTGTGGGGTTCAACGGTTGTTAACAGCAAGCCAAAACAAAAGATTGTTTTCTTGTCTAGGCATTTGTTCCTAGGAGATCTTTGGTTTCATTGATTTACTAATATTAGAGTTCAGAGGCAGGCTGTGAAATGACAGACCTGTCAGAAATCAGCCAGAGGCACCAAGAACACCTTGAATAACAGGGCCACTTCAAAGCAAACATCATCTTACAAATAAACTTAATGAGATGATGTGCTTAAGGAGCCAGGGAGTTTTAAATATTTGATTGACACTTCCTTGAGATTAATTTATTTTACAGATCTGTAAATGTGGAGCTCTTGGAACGGGTCCAGAGGAGGGCCACTAAGATGATCAGAGGGCTGGAACACCTCTCCTATGAAGAAAGGTTGAGGGAACTGGGCTTGTTTAGCTTGGAGAAGAGAAGGCTCTGGGGAGACCTCATTGCGGCCTTCCAGTACTTGAAGGGAGCCTATAAACAGGAGGGGGAACGCCTGTTTACACACATTGATAGTGATAGGACAAGGGGGAATGGTTTCAAACTAAGACAGGGGAGATTTAGGTTGGATATTAGGAGGAATTTTTTCACTCAGAGGGTGGTGAGGCACTGGAACAGGTTGCCCAGAGAGGTTGTGGATGCCCCATCCCTGGAGGCATTCAAGGCCAGGCTGGATGTGGCGCTGGGCAGCCTGCTCTAGTGGTTGGCAACCCTGCTCAGAGCAGGGGGGGTTGAAACTAGATGATCTTTAAGGTCCTTTTCAACCCATGCCATTCTATGATTCTATGATTCTATGATTCTATGATCTCAGCCAACTGCAAATTTATACTTTTTAGTTTCCATTGGTCTGATTTTACTCTGATTTAAGATTCCTGACAAGCTTTCTGATCCTTCAGTACACATATATCCAAATATGGTTTGCTGATTAAAAAGAATTTTAATAAATCAGTGCTTATACAGTACAGCTGCTTGAAAAACAACTGGTTTAATCATGCTGTAGTAAAATTAGCAGTTCTTCCTGACTTTTAAGTAAAAACATACGTTGAACCTTTGAGAAAACCCAGTTTGCACAAGGGTGAAGTTTGAAGAATGATCCAAAACAAAGTGTTCTGAACCAATTTTAGTGTAATAACTTGCAATTACTCATCTTAATAAAAGGTACAGGTTTTTTTTTGGGGGGGGGGGGGGGG
>VXAA01004164.1:323053-371145 GCA_013399115.1 Anseranas semipalmata | reverse complement strand
AGGGGTGTTTTTAAACCCCCCCCCAAAAAAAAAAAAAAAAAAAAAAAAGGAAAAAAATGAATCTTTGTCTTGGATGGAGAAATCCATATAGACTGAAGTAATTTGCATTTAAATAATAATGATGGTAATAAACCTAGTATATGCCTTCTGTTTGACGCTTAAATTCATTTATCATTAGATTAGGCAGAAACATTGACAACTTGACAACTCATATTTGGTTACTGAGATTCATGAATTCATGAAACAAGAATGACTCAAAAGATGTGACTCTTCCCATAGTTGTTCATCATATCTTCCTATCTTCAAAGTAGATTGTAAATGGTTTGTTTAGGAATTTGCTTGAAAATTCAGATAAGTCATCGGATGAAAATCCACCTACTAAGTACTTCTTTCCTCAAGAAACATTCTGCCTCAACCTGGGTAACTTTCCAAGTTAATTGAAAGGATATTTATGGACAGGAGTTTGCTACTTCAATGGCAGTTCAGTCTCTCTTGTTCAACAGTGCTGACTTTTCTCAGTTGAAAAAATAGTCTATTTTAGGTTATTATTTGAATGTTTAAATAAAATAAATATTTAGAGACTAAAAGATGCTGATGACTGGCCTGAAGCGGTGAGGCAGTCTCTCCTCAAGGCTCCTCCCTCCGTATCATAGAATCATATCATAGAACGGCTTGGGTTGGAAGGGATCTTAAAGATCATCTCTTTCCAACCCCTCTGCCATGAGCAGGGATGCCACCCACCAGATCAGGTTGCCCAGGGCCTCGTCAAACCTGTCCTTGAACACTTCCAAGGATGGGGCATCCATGCTTCTCTGGGAAACCTGTTCCAGTGCCTCACATCTTCTGAGTAAAGAATTTCGTCCTAACTTCTAATCTAAATCTCCCCTCTTTTAGTTTAAACTGTTCCCCCTTGTCCTGTCATTGTCTGCCCAAGCAAAAAGTTGCTCACCATCCTTTTTATAAGCCCCCTTTAAGTATTGAAAGGCCGCAATGGAGCTTTCTCTTCTTCAGGCTGAACATCCCCAGCTCTCTCAGCCTTTCTTCATAGGAGAACACATGGTTATTTATTTGAGGATTAATTGGAATGAGAAAATTTAATCAAATTCTATCTTTATAAGACATAGAGTAGTTTTCTGAATACTGTTGCACTTGGATGGACCTGTATTTTTTAGCAAGATTCAGTATATACATGTTCCTAGTACCCTGGCTTTCAACATTTTTTTTTTTTTAACTGTTTAAGGTATAGTTATAGTTACCATAGATCATCCATCTTTCCTGCTGGAAAATTCTTCTTTGGACTGCTAGAGAAAGCAGTGTTTGCTATTGTGTACATTTTTGCAGTTGGCTGAAATTATGGTAATAATATAACTGGAAAACAGGACTAGAAGAGACCAGAAGAAACCCAGAATCCATATACACAAAATACGTAGAAAAACTTTCAGGCTATGATTTCACAGGAGAAAAAAAAAAAAAAAATTAAATCTAGTTTTAGGACATTTGGTACTGGATAAAAAATGATCCTTCCACATGACAGAATATTAACTGGGGTAAACTGGCTCTATTGATAGCAGTTCAAACATTTTTTAAAGATATTTTTTTCCTATAGCTTGTGTGGGATTAGGTACTGAGTGTCCTCTCCCAGCTGGTCAAAAACTGGAATAAAATCAGAAACCTGGCATAAATACTGTTCAATGCACTCTTAGTGATTTGCTAGAAATGCCTTTGTGACCTGGACCAAATTTGTATCACATGGGCAATGTCTATGGTAGCAGATGAAATACGCCTGGGCTTGTTCTTTGTCACTCCTAGAATGTGTACATCACAGATAGCAGCCTCCTGGACTCACATGCCTCATCTGTACTTCCTATGAGAACAGTTCCTGGTGTCCAGACATTTCCTGGGATTGTGCTAGTCAATGTAAACTAAAACCATGCAAAAGAGTGTGCCAACAAGCAGCAAGACATGAGTGCCAACATCTGAACCTGTGGCTCGGCCCTTTGTTTGGATTAGTAGTCTAGAGAGAGCCCAGGATTATCCAGTAATACTGAACTCTGCGTATCATGATTGTAGAAACAGTCTCAGGTTCAGGATAAAAATGCTGGCCTGTGGAAGCACTTATTACAGTGCTACCAATGCTAGATTTGTATTTGGTACACATTTGGGATGTATAAGGCTCATGTCCCACCTTCAGCCAATTTGTGGTGCTTCATTAGTGACTTTACCATCAGTAGTGGTTGGCTTGAGATTACTACTGCTTTTCCTCGTGAGAATTATCTACAAGTTGTTGTTGTTGTTGTTTTTAGAGTAAAAATCTGAAGTTTGTTTAAGTATGAACTCTCTAGGAGCTGTGTCTGAATTTCAAATACAACATTCACATGCAAGAGAACGCTAACAATTGTCAACTTGAAACTGTGAGAAACAACACTGATTTTGGATTACATTCCAAAATTGAAATTAAAGCTTGACAATTAATTTATAGAACATTATCAGAGTTTTGGCTGCATCTGAGTTTTTATTGTTGCTTTTGTGATTGTTGTTTTTCTTTTTTAATCTGAGGTCAGAGCAAGTAAAGGTAGTTAGACTCTGTGCTTTGAAAATAAAACATGAAATTAAAAGAAAAGCTGCATGCACATTTTAGCAAAAAAAAAAAAGTTAAACTAAAGGAGTTGTGGTTGTGTTAATTGTATTTAGCTGTCATCATTAAAACAATTAGGATTATTACGGATGCTGAAAGTTTGCAAATATATTATTATAGACTTAAAGATATGTTAAACATTTCTATAAATATCATTCATTATTTTTCTGTTTAGAAACAATGCAAAGTGGAACAACAACAAATAATCAGCCATACTATAAATAAAATGAAAATGTTTCACTGAATCAGAATTGGCTGCTGGAAATAATTTATTTTATTAAAAATAAATAGGGAGAGAACCAAGAACGTCTCTAAGATATGATTATTACTTTTACAAAGAGAGTTTTCTAAAGCTAAAGATGTTTACTTCAAATTGTTCTTCTTAATGAATGAGTATTTAACATACTTTGATGAGCCCTACATATCACAGAATCACAGAATCGTTCAGGTTGGAAGAGACCTCCAAGATCACCTAGTCCAACCTCTGACCTAACTCTAACAAGGCCCACACTAAACCATATCTCTAAGCTCAACATCTAAACGTATTTTAAAGACCTCCAGGGATGGTGACTCAACCACTTCCCTGGGCAGCCCATTCCAATGCCTAACTACCCTTTCGGTAAAGAAGTTTTTCCTAATATTCAATCTAAACCTACCCTGACGCAACTTTAGCCCATTCCCCCTCGTCCTGTCACCAGGCACGTGGGAGAAGAGACCAATCCCTACCTCACTACAGCCTCCTTTAAGGTACCTGTAGAGAGCGATAAGGTCTCCCCAGAGCCTCCTCTTCTCCAGGCTGAACAACCCCAGCTCCCTCAGCCGTACCTCGTAAGACTTGTTCTCCAGACCCCTCACCAGCTTCGTTGATATGACAGAGTGATAAAACTAACAGAAGAAATATAGATCCTATAAAATTTGATTTTAATACTTCAGGATGATGCACAATTGAGTCTGTATATAAAACTTTTACCCATGAGTTCCTGGATGAAAACTGGAAATTTTAAACGTTTTGATCAGGTAATATTATTATTTATTTTATTTAATATTGTAAATTCCCTTCTCTAATATGGGACAGGGTGGGTCGCTGGGGGTGAGGGTGGGTTTGTAAGGTGACACAAATCACAGCCAATATTTCTTAGAATACCTTTTAATCATTAAGCTATTTTTATGAATAAAATCAAGCTGTTACTCTCATTAGCTAATAACAAAACATGCGTACATACTCACAGGATTTGCTGGCACTATCATGCATTTAATCACAGCCACCAGGCTGAAGAAACAGTGAGGAAGGATCCCCAGTGGGATGGTCCCCTAAAGTAATGAGGTCAGACTTGATGCACTGAAGACTTCCAGGGAGGTGTTTGGAGGGGACCTCTGTGGTCTGTTGGTTCACCAAGCGCATAATCAGTCCTGTAGCCTTCAACTGCATATAGCCATATGGTACATAGCCACAGTGGGTGCCCATCTGTGCTTGTGACCTTGCACAGTTTTATGAGGTTCTTCATGCCCTAACTTTATCAGTAGGTTCAGCAGAGATATCTTATCTCTAGAGGTTCTGCACTCATTGGGAACTCTCACACACAACCTTCCCACTATACATTTCCCCTCCTTGGCCTGTTGTATCCTTGTATCTATTTCTCCATCCAAACCTATGGAGCCCACTCATGTTGACTGGCACAGACAGGGCTCTTATGATGCATCCACTTTGCAAAAAATAAATAAAACTTTATTAGATTATTATTAGAGAGATTTTTTTCACTTGAATAACTCATTTTAAACTATTCTTTCCTTTTTTTTCTCTCTCCCTGCAAGCTATGCAATGCAAAATATGAAATATTTACCAAATATTACTTAGATGTCTTTTCTATCAAATTCCTTGACTTTACAAAATAGATTGTTTACAACTGTGCTGCCCTTCTGCCTAATGGACACCCTGGGGGAGTGTTGTTGGCTTTGAGACTCAGCTACATATTTTCAATAAACAACTCCTGAAGCCAGTGAATTCTGAGAGCCGTGAACATTAATCTGTGATATATCTGAATGGAATACTTGCTTATTCTCCCCTCAGGGGATGGAAAAAAAAGGACACACATCATGATGCACTAACCACAGTCACACATAGTCAAATAAACCCAAGAAAATATTTTAACATTCCCTTTTATTACCAGTTCCTTGGTTAGTTCGAAATCGTGATAGCAAAGCTGTCTGCCTTATCAACAGATTTTGCCAACTAGAAAGAGACAAAACTGTCCAGAAAAATAGCAGATTCCAACTATTAAAAGGTTTTAGACTGCTAGTAGATTGCTTTTGGAGTTATCTCATTTGCCTTGTCCTTTTGTCCTTGAGTCACATTGCTATGAGGATATCTATCGGCCTCAGAGGAAAAGATGCCTGAAGAGATTCCCTGAATGACACTGCAGCCGGTGGACTGATTTACATATAGCTGCTGACTTCTGCCTTAGAAGAAATCCCTGCTCTTGTTTGTAAAACACAGGTCAAAGGTCCGACTAGGCAACTGAGGGGCTTGTGATACTGAGAGGAGAGTTGAAAGTGACGGATCAACTTGAGACAATCCACAACTGTTTTTAAAGCTAGATCAGTCATTTCTAGATGGAAGAGCCCCCAAACTCACATGCTGATTTACCAAAAAATAAATAAGTAATTACAATAAAATGATAGTGGGTCTGCAATAGAGTTCTGTGACAGGTTTTATACCAAATAGCTGTGAATTCTAAATGACCTTAGGCCAGCTCAAGTCTCTATAATAATAAGCACAAGCCTCTATAATAAAATAACAAAATTATCTTATGGATCTTGTCCGTTTCAGTCATTACGAATCTATAAGCCTATCTATAGCACTGAATCTCAACTTTAACTGAAACTTTAGCTGAAACTGAGTTGTATGTAGTTCAAGTTTCTTCTCTTACCACTGTGCATGTTATATAGATTTGTTATGTTCATTGTGGCCTTGCCTCCCATTCATTTGAAAATCTCTGCATAAAGAAACTTCTGTGGTGAACAGCAATTCCAGGGAGTAAGCATAATGAAGAGCATGATATGAGAAGCTCATGAAAGTAAATGTTTGTGCCACTTTTGGTTACTTCTGTGCATTTTTCAAAGATCTAATGAGCTACCAGTTCCCTGGTGTACAAGTAAAGTACTGTATTGTACTGTACTGTAAAGTAAATCCAAGTCACTGCTTTTAGAGGAAATCTTAAAAAATTTAGAGTAAATTCAGGAAAGAAGTTAGACATCTTGTGGCTCATTGGGAAATGCCAGAAGTCTTACAAGAGAGGCTATCATAAGGTCTCTAGTTTTGTTCTTTTTGTTCTTGTGTGGATTTTGCTCTTGTGTGGATTGGCAGTTTCTGATAAGGGTAAAAAAATATGATGAATGAATAACAAAAACTCCCAGGATATATCCTTCACTGTTTATTGCATTTAATATTCAAAGGAAATCTTCATGAGACCTACAGATATCTTTTACTCATGGTTTCCTCCATCTTTTTGCTGCAGAAAAAAATCGGAATATGTTCCTCCTTTCAATTTTTCCTTTCAGACATCTTTTGCTGACTGTCATTTTCCTTACATACTGCAGTGCCTGCAAAGCATAAACCATGATGCTTTACAGTGGTAAATGCATACAGATTCAGGAATCCTTGGTAGTTCTGTACATGTTTATAAAACCTGATACTGTATACTTTGATAACCTGATGTTCAGTATTTCAGAAGAAATATTTTGTCTCCAGCATCCCTTTTCCTTACTTTGTCCTTTCTTTGGTTATTTCCACATACTATGCAAAGATCTAATATCCAGTATTTCAATGGTATAAGTTATCTTTCTGAAAGATTTTGAATTATAAACATAGCAGCCTAAGTCTCAGCCTAAGGGACTTGTTCCCTTTTGATCTTTTGTTGTAGTTTTTTGCCGTTAATACTATTGTCTCCTTGCTGACAGTCTGTTGGGTGGACAAGAATAATAAAAACCTCATAATGACAAAAATCTCTAAATTGATGAATAAAGAAAATAAAATCTTTGGATGATTTTCTTTCTGGGAAAGAAATATTGTTATACACTGTGACAAGCTTTCTGCACTGTCACTAAGGCACTATAAACTGATGCTTATATACACAATATTTTAATCTTTTATTTTTCTTACAGATTCAGAAAAATACTCTCACTAATTGTTATTATTAACTACTTATTTGTTTTCTTGGAGGAGAGGGCATTTTATATATTTATTTAAAAAAATAGTGATTTCGTCCTATGGGATGCCTGAGAATATCACATCTTAATAATGCGATATGTAGTGTACATTACAGGTAAAATCATTAAAAGGCACCAGATTTTAAAGTGTGCTTTGAGACATCTTGTTTCAAAAAAACTTTTTTGATTGACATCATCATGTACATTGATTGAGAAGTAGTTGATCTTTAAAACCTGCTTTGATAACCCAGCTTTAAGTAAAGTGGTTGGACTGGATGATATCCAGAGGTCCCTTCCAACCTTAACTATTATGCGATTCTGTGAAAACAAGGGAGGATATGTTTCAATCTCAGTTTTGCCCCAAAAAAGAGCACAGGTGCAAGATCCAAGTCACCTCTTTAGTTACTCCATCCAAATAAAACCACAATTTAATGCAACTTTCTTTAAAATCAGTGGGAATGTTTTCCTTAGTTCAACAGAAGGTGGCTCAGGTTTTGAGTAGGAGCTAAGTATCTTTTTCAGGAAAATGACTACAAACTTAAACTCTTAAACTTCAATAAAATTTGTACATAGCTATATTGACATCCCCCCCCCCCAAAAAAAAAAAAAAAATTCAAATGGTTTAAAACTCTCTAGTGGCACTGGATTTGCAGAGAGAAGGTTTTGTTTTCTTTGAAAGTTTCCTGTCCAAGAAACTAAATTACCCTTTTCCTCAATTTTCATGTTTCCATTGTGATACACCTTCAAATGACACAAATTCAGACTGTCCTTGATTTTGTTTGTTCTGTTGCATTACATTGCAATACATTACATTACAATACCATACATAATATAACATAATAAATAAATATAATACAAAATTTCCACTGGAATCTTAAAGGTTAAAGCTGTAAAGTGGAAGTCAAAGATCAGCATAAATTTCTGGCCATGGGAAGGTCCATGGGACAGATTGATGGCCCTGGCATGAAGAATTCTAATTTTACATCATTAATATTTATTGTTGTAATGTACAAAACAATGAGTTGGGTGAGGCTTTTCCTGACTTCAGTGGCACAGCAGCTGCTTTGGGATTCATGAAACAATGCAAAACAGGAAATGTGCATGGCAGGTTCCTGACGTGCACCATCATTGGGCCAGAGTTCAGCTGCCTGAGTAATGTAACAGATTCCCTTTTGCCTTCCTGTTCATTTTGTTTTGCTGAGGTGCTGGATCTTTCTCATTGCTGTTTTCTTTCTTTCTTTTTCTTTTTCTTTTTAGTTTAACAGAAGTCTTCACTTTCAATTTCAATAAACTGAACAACAGAGGTTAGCATGGTGATGAATTGCTTCTACAGACCTCACAGACTGTCAGGGTAGGCTTGGATAGCCCTCTGAAATGTAGCTGTAGTGAAAAATTTGAAAAAAGAAGAAGAAGAAGAAAAAAAAACTTTGAACTCCCTAACACCTTCTTGCCTCTGCCTCATAGATTTTCTCTATTTAGCTTTTCTTTTGTTACTGACATCTGCTTGGAAACATGATCATTTGCAGACATCATTTGCTTCCTTGCCCAAAACTGCAGTTTTTCTGTTGGCAACAAGCTGAAATTATGCCTTGCAAAAACAGTGCTTAAGGCTGGTTTCATCCTGGGGTAGGAGAAAGGGAAGATTAACAGCCAGGAAAGAAAATTATTTCTCCTTATAAGCAGCTTTATTGCCTTAGTCATTTTTTTACCCTGCTTTAAGCCAGAGGGACTTGGGTAGCAATACACACCAAAGCTCTTTTTTCCCTCTTTTAAGTTCATAGGTAACCTTTGTTACTACCATATCATCACATACAGTTTTCATTATCAGCTCTATTTTTCAGACATAGAGATCTTCAGAAATCAACAGAATTACTTCTGAAAAGTATACATTTCAGCATTTCTCTCTCAAAATAAAGACAGTGGAAATTCAGAGATTGTGCTTGGTGTTTTATTTTAATACATTATTCTTTAATTATGTCAGTTTCTTTTATAAGTCAGAGGCCATGTGCCATCTTTTATTTATGGGTGCAGCTACGATTGTGGATATTGACACCCCCACATGCAGTCACTGTACTACAGACGTAGCGGAATGAAGGGAACATCAGGACTCTGACTTGGACTAGTCATCCTCCAAATTTTCTCAGACAGTCTTTTCTTCCTATTACATTACTTTTTCTTATTTTTTTTTCTCTCTCTCTCTCTTTTTTTTTCCCTTGCAGCTCAGCTATTTATATTGTTATAACTTAGGAATGGATTGGATATGGATTTCAGCTTTTTTGCATGAAAGTCTCTAAAGTTACCACCAGTTCTCCCTTCTTGTTTCTTCACAGTGATATCTCCAAGTGCACTTTCTTGCTAAGCAACTATCATTGCATTATTATGTATCATATGTAATGTAATATATGACTGAGATTCGGTGACAGCACAAAATGTAATCCTTCACATATGCTACAGGCAGGTGAGCTCAACAGTGTTCCCTGTAGTCTTGATGCCTGCATAGCCGTACACCACCTGAGCATATTAGGGTGAAACACGAGTGTGTGTGTCTGTGTGGCATGGTTTCCTTTGGAAGGGAACCTGGTTGCTCAAGTGTGGATAGACTATGATCTAACTTTGAAGGTGAATCTCCATTCACGTGGCTGCTGCTTTGAGTAAGGGACTGGACCACAAGTTTCCCGAGAGGTTCCTTACTACCTGTGTCACTCACTGAGTTTATGATGCACTCCAAGAAGATCCACTGCAAAGGACCATTGGGAGACCAACCATCTAAGTGGGGTTTCCATGAAAAACACTTGTTCAGCTGTTGAGTCACAATCATCATGTACACCTAGCCAAAGTGCATACAGGAGAAGCACCCAGCTATAAATGGAATATTTCAGGGAGTTTTGTTATTATAAACACAGTGAGTGGTATTAAAGATGTGCCTCCTGTGCCCTTTTATAAAGTCAAGATCAAAATAGTAAATATTCTCTAATGTATTCAAATAGTTTTGACCATTTGATGCATGTAGAAATAATCTCTTCCCGTAGTAATGTGGAAAAAGCTTAGGGGAAGATAAACCAAATATATCCTTACATTATTTGATAAAAGGACACCGATGATGCAAGCCTAAACAAGGTGTAAATGTTAAAGAAAACACCATTTCCTCCTTCTTCCACCTTCTTCAGGCATAATATGTATCATATTTATGTGGAAACAACATATCCATACTCATTTCACCTGTGCAGAGGTGGCCAGAATGATTCTTAAAACAGATTATTCTGTAGCTATTAGCTTGACTCACTCTGCTACATCAACCAAGATAGGTATGGACTATAAATACATAAACATAGTCTATAAATACATAAACATAGTCATATAGATTCATCATGACTGCAGTTCTTACAGAGCGTCCACATAATGTATATGAATCCCCATAGTAATTATTTTATTAAATATTCTGCGAATTCAAATAAATATAAAAGAGGTAGCAATTAGCAATTTATCTGATGTCTTTTCAAGACTAATTTGCAATGTTTTCCTTGGATTATAAACCTTAATGGTTAATTTAAAATAGTTCTATTATGTTTTCTTGAACCACTGATAAGCAGTTCCTTGACCCTTCTTTCTATCTTTCTCTGTTTAAAATAACTCACATTTATGAATCATGCACTTGACAACTATAGTTGGAAACCACTGACACTTAAGAAATATTGTAGAGCAGAAGTAATGAATAAAAGTGATGCAATTTCTTTTGAAAATCAATTATATACACAAAACCTTGAAAAATACAGATGCCCTCATATTATACAGATGCTTCCATTGAAATGAGTCAAATATTTCCTCGATTTAAAGAAAAAAATATGCTTATTAGTGACATTTGTAAAATAAACTGCTCCTTGATCTCTCTTCTCATATATGATTCATCTTCTTTGGCTTTAATTTTGGTATACTTACTGAACAAGTGGCACTTAATGAAACAATTTGCTGTGCCAATACAAGATGTCAAAGGGAGAGCACATACTGTTTCTGCATGACCCAGAAAATCATGGTCCATAACTGCAAAGGCAAGCATGTTCTTTGCAAAGAAAAAATAATGCTTAGTATCTGCACAGTGCTAGACATTTCAAAGGGCTATTTACTTATAAGCCAATAAATTTTTACACACACACACACAAAGAGATATTTAGGGGTACTTGTTCTCAGTTTTACAGATGGGGAAACTAAGAAACAGAATGAAATAGTTTAGTGATGACTGCACATAAAGTCACTATAAAAAATGGACCAAATAATGAAATTTCTCTTTTAGATGCCTCAATCTTCCTTGTTTTTATCCAGTTTCCTATAGGACCTGCAGTGTGATCACAGGGTACGTGACAGAAAATTTTCAAGTTCATCTGAACTTTGAATGTTCAGATGAGAACTTAAATAGCTCCTGTCCAAACTTTATGAATTTAGGATGCATTACTAGGCAAAGACAGTCTAATTACAGGCCATGTATGTGTAAAAATCCCCTGGATAAAAATCTGCAGCCATCATATATTTAGGATTTAAACAACAAAACAAACAAACAAATAAACAGAGTAAGGCCTTAAGGGTATGATTTTAATCCAGCGCTACTATCATATTGACATCCTTCTGCTTGATTCCAGCCTCTTATTGCACTTCCTCTGTTTAAACACTTGGATTTTGAATCTGATTAAATCTGTAGTCAGTGAAAGTAGCACAATCATGTTGGAGTCACTACAAGTGAAGGAATGAGAATGAGGTTGAAGAGGCCAAAAGAAGTGATGAGTTGCTCTCTTCAGCCTAGACTGACAGCACAAGAGGTCTGTAGAAGTGATTCCAGCCAACTAATCCATTCACTATTGATTAACCCTGGCATATACTAAGAAGTTATGAAAGATTACTCTTTCAGTAGAAAGCCCTATACACTGAGACAGCCGTCCTGCACAATGCTGTATTAGATACTATATAACCTTCTGTGCAGAACTAAACCATACTGTTATTCCTGGGATGTAGAAAGAAGTAGTCCATGAGCTCTAATCCAAGCACTGTTTGTCTTTTATATTCACTATCAATCGATTAATTGCAAGGAAAAAAGAGAATTTGGCCTTCAGCAATCCTCTCAAATTCCTTAAACCTCAAGCCTGAGATACAGCATTGAGTTAGCTGAGGGATTATGCAACAGCAATAGAAAGTCAAGAGGAACTTTTACAAAATATCCACTCACTAAGCCTTCCATATCACAGATATGGAAGTAGCAGCATTCCAGGGACTTTATAGTTACTCTTTAATTTGGCCAAATTCATTAGTTTGAACCATTATCTTTAAATGATTGACTCAAAAAGAGTTAGTTGGCGAAATTCCTGGAAACATCAACACAGATAAAATGAATTAATGTCATTATTGCTACGACCCCAAGGGATAGAATTGGTCAATAAATCTTAACTTCCTTCTTATCACATAGAGTAGTCTCTCTGGAGGCATGTTTTTTTCCATATTCAGTATCTTTATACAAATATATTTTTAGAATTGTGGATTTATACTATGTTCTTATATTTTCAGAGAATCAGACACTTGTTCTGTCTGATCCTCATATTTTTTTGTGATCAATAGCCTTAGTTTTCATGCTAACCCACACAGTACTTTTAAGCATGTTTTCTGTTTGATATTTTTCCTCATATCAAAACATTCTAAACATTATATCTTCAAGTTTCTCCTGGAGTCACCTTGTATTTGGTCCACATAAGAACTGAACATCAGAAGAGCTAACATGCAAGTTTGCACGTATAGTTCCTTAACAAATTTTAAAATTTACTGATTTATACCCTGGAAGTTTATGTACTGTTATATATTTCTTGTTTGTACCTTGCAGTAAAAGCTTAAATAAAGTAATGATAAATACATTTGATATAATGGAATATAATCAGCCATTGTTTTCCCAACCATGGTATTTTTAGAAAACTAGTATGGAATAGTAGCCTTGTTTGCCAAGTACACAAAGGCCACATTTGAGAAAGAAATCCTCCAAACCAATAACCTTCAGAAAAATCCAAGCTGAAAAGAAAGAGAAGGGAAAATCTACAGTGCACATGGTAAAGGATCTGCATGTCTAGACTAATTAAGTTTTGTTTGTGCTTTTTGTTTTTTGTGTTTTTCAAACATCAAAGAAGTCAATATCCCAGAAGCAGAGAAAGAGCCCTGCACCTCAGAAAACTCCATCTTGTCAGCAAACTCACCGTGTTATAGATTTGCTACTTTACTATGGAAACTAGGCAGACAGTGATTTCAAAGAATAGTGTTTCTGTAATGAGCACATTAGAGTCTTTTTGTATCTGCTGCAGCTAAATTGGATTTTTAAGATCAGGAGACCATGACTGGGGGACCAGTTGATAACACATGAATGAAGGGGTGCCATCCAGGGGGACCTACATCAACTCAAGGAGCTACTAGGAACCTTGTGAAATTCAACATGGACAAATACAAAGTCCTGTGCCTGGGGAGGAAGAACAGAAATATAGGTTGAGGCCTGACTGACTGGGAAGCAGCTTGGTTAGAAAGATGGGTAGGACTTTTTGGTAGACAGTGAACTGAATGTGAGCCAGCAGTGTGCTCTGGCAGAAAAGATGGCCAAAAATGTATTAACACAATTAAAAAAGAGGGACATTAGTGTGAACTGAAGGTAAGCGTCCACTTTATTTTACAGATAAAGAAGTTGAAAGGAAAAAAAGGCTAGAAGTCAGGGCATCTGTGATGAAGTGCTAAAGTAAGTAGGAATTCTAGACCATTAGTTTGCAGATTTAAAAGTGAGGATCTACTGAAGTGAACATCCTGCTTGAAAAAAGTTAGGGAATTTTGATTTTCTTTGTGTTGTTGTTTCCTCCTAGGGCCATGTATTTATATGTTAAACTGTGTCTGAGGTCTGTCTCACAGGAGTAGCTTGATCCTCAGCTCACAGCAACTTTCTTGCACCCACACCTGACTCATTCTCCTACCTAAATACAGAGGGCCACGTCTACTAGGAGTATTCAGATATGTCCTACATATAAACATGTGATCAGGCTTCCAGCAGGTACTTGTTTGTGTCTTTTGCTTACTTATATGTTGATAATAATATTTATCTTTTATATAAGATCCCACTAGTCCTCAAGCACCAGTCCTTGAGAGACCGATTTAAAACTTCAGTGTTCCTGTTCATGCTGTGCTTCAAATTGTCCATGACAAGTAAACATGAATTTGATTTTAGCTAGGTCATTTAGACTGACTACCATTACAATTGTCAAATACAAAACTTCGTTCTCCAGTGATAAATTTGCATTCCTACTGTATAAATGGAAAGCTCCATTTGTCTTGAATGAATCCAGCAATGAATTGCAGTGATTTAAGTGTGCTGAATATGGACACATAAACAAGTTTTTGGAAGTTATCCTGTAAATGTACTAAGTTAAACCAATATAACATTCTTATTTCCTAATAATAAGCTATGCAACACTGATTGTTCTAGAGTTATTGCTACAAGTTAAATCACTACAGAATCTTATAAAAGAATATCTTTCCCAGGTAAAAAAAAAGTCTTGTAAAAGCGTCTGCAGTTCCTAATCTAGAAACAAAGCTAATATGAAATCGTCCTCAGTTTTGAGACTACAGATTTGCAATGACAATGGCTTCCTTTCACTGTAAGGGTCAGTCACCCAGCTGGAATAATTTGGCATGGGCCTGGTAAAGTCAGTGGAGCAATACAAAATTGCATGAGCTGAGGATATGGTTCCTGAGAACAATAGAGAAAATCCAGCTGTATCATAGACAGACTTTTGAATATGGTTAAGAATAAAATCCTTCACACTTACAAAAAAATAGCCGCCCACTGGAAAAACACATTTTCAAGACTGAATTGATTTTGTGAATACCATGTGTTACCAATCATAATAATTACATATGTTAGGTAAACTTAATGGGAATTCACAGCCAATATTTTTTTTATTCATTTGACAAAATATACACTATCTCCTTCCAAAAAGCACTTTAGTCTCTCTTGTGATTATTCATAATTATATTCTTTACAGGTTTTTGAATTTTCAAGGTTTTCTATTGTTTGTTAAGGTAGAAAAAGGGTTTATTTGTTTACTGTAAAACTTCAGAGAAAGTAAAAAATAAATAGACCTTCAAACTTTTGAAATAAACCTCATAAAGCATTATTTTTTGTAACACTTCTTACAATCTATTTTAGTGGATTAAGCAAAAGATTGGTTCTAGGTTGTACTGCTCATCCTGGCAGTGACCTGAAGAACTTCCATAAGTTATTTAATAGTAGTCATGTGCTTTAAGATCATCAGAGAGGACAAGCTGTTTAAGTACAAAGCATTATTATTGTTCCTATACATGAAAAGGTTTGTTCATATCCGTTACATAGTAGTGATATCAGTATAAAAGATTGATTTCCTTTCTACTTAAACTTTACATTAAATACATGACCCAAGGGGCTTAATGCAATATTTTTAGTAATCATAATAATAATAATAATAATTTATAGGTGTCCAGACCTTAGTGCCTCTGGGCATCTCAGTAGAAATAAGAAAACATGATGTTTTAATAAAAACCTCAAGTACTTGTAAACAAAACCACCAATCCCACCCAATAACAAACCATAAATATAAAGTATTAACTACCCAAGAAATTAAACTGAAAGGCACAGAAAAGAGTATTGGAAAGTATATCTGGGACTCAGTACTCAACAGTGGCCCAAGACGTAATCAGTTTTGATTCAAATGTCTCCTTCTATTTATTTTTTCTTGTTAATTTTAATAATTAACATTTATATGGCAATGTGAGTCTGAGCAAGGAACCTGACAGGTAATATTTTAAGAGATTTTTGTCTTGAACTCTATCTGGAACCAAAAGCCCATACAATTTTCTAATATCCTTTCAAATAACCAATGGCTGAAAGATGACTCTAAAGTAAAGTATGAACCTTCATATCCAGAGAAGTCCTCTAAGTTCCTCAGTACTGCAGTTAGATGGAATTAATAGACTTGCATTATTCTACTTGTGCCACATTTGATGGACAGGAAGAATAGGCACATCATAAAACAACACTGCTGCTGCATACAATTTTATTGCCCACAGGTATTATGGATGAACAGCTGTAACTCAGGCTAGGCTTCCCTCTCTTTAAAATACATGACTGTCTTTAATAATAAGACATCAGTGCTAGACCACACTTATTAACCTGCTATTTAGGCTTAAGCCATTACTGTGTTTGTCCCTGATTGCTGTGTGTGATTATTTGAAATAATTTCAAGCTCAGCAGTGAAAACAAACTCTAAGACTTTTAAATGTCCCTCTATTTTGTATTGTACAAATACTGTGGAGCCAGTCTGGGTAGCTTTCCCAGAGCTTGCATTAGGAGACATAAAATGAGAATGTGGGAGAGAATAGTTTAAGCTCTTTGAGTCCCAAGACTGGAGATCATATGATGTAGGATAACCCAGGCAGGAAAATGCTGCCATACTACAGTCACTGAATGCTAAATAGCAAAGGGCAGAAATTAATATTAGACATAAATGAAAAGGTAATGTGTAGTTAAAGTAGATAAAATCCATTCCCCATATGTAAGTCCACCATACTTCTAGGTGTTTACCTATACCTTGATACAATAACCGAGCCTGAGTTTTGAATCAATTCACTTTGTAGTGAAGTTTAGACAAATATGTTGGTGAAATAAGAAACCATTTAAATTTATTTACAGTTAACATATATATTTTGATAGCAACCTTCTGCCCTACAATTTGCAAATACATTGCTCTTCCTGAAGAAAAAAAAAAAAATAGTGCAAATTACAGAACCTAATGGCAAGAGTCATTCTTTCTCTCATTTTATCTGTCTTCTCTTTTCCATTCTGACCTTTTCATAGCCAAAGTAGCCTCTTTCTGGGTGTTTCTAAAGGGTGAAATGCAACAGGAGCTCAAACTGTAAGACTTTTGACTGTTACTGTAATGGTCATGTAAATGTTAATATGTAAAACTGATTTGCTCAGTTACACATCGAACAGTCACTCAGCAGAATCAGTACTAGCATTTTGCTCATTTTGATATATTATTCCATATTAATTGTTTGTTTATTTATTTATTACCAGGTAGGAAAAAGTTTTTGAAGCAAGATCATCAATACTGAAGTATACCATAGAAAGCATTTTGAGAGAAACACTGCCAATAACCATAGGACATTTCTCACTGACCCCACAATGATGTTGAAGTGCCTCAGTGACTACACCGTGGCTAGGGGAACTTCTGTGCTTGGCATTTAGCCACTTAGATAAAATGCTACTTGCATCTTTTTTCTTTGCTGAAATTGAGTTTCTTTGATGGTAAAATATATATACATATATATTCTCCTGCCTATTCCTTTTGAAATCACAAAAGACACAAAATGCAAGTAAAAGCTAAAAAATGATGAAGGCTTCAAATGACATGAAGAAATTTATGAAATAATGATTTGAATCTTCAAGATAATGTCATAAACTGGATTACGGCATGAATAATTCATTGATGTAAGTATACATTTTGTCACTGTTGTTTTCCTTTTTTTTTTTTCTTTTCTCTCTTCAAGAAGACAGTTGAATTCTCACCTGTTGATTTTGTAAGAAAGCTTTGTTCCTGTAGTCAGATATTCTGACGTGGTTATATCATTTCAGGTTAAGTCCATTCACCTCAAATCAGATAAGTTGCTTTACATTTATGATTTTTTCTGTTATAGACAGAAGATCTATATTCATGCTTCACATACGACTGACAAAAGCATAACTAGGAAAGCATAATAGGAACATAAACAAACTGGGAGAGATAACTACCAACCGAAGGTTAGATGCTGCTTGTAGGTTACTACAGTACAGAGATAGTGGGAGTGATTAGCTATTTCTTTGCTTCTTTTCTTCCATAGAAATATATGTTTAGTATTCATAGATGAGGATTAAGATGTGGGGCAAAAATGTGTGGGATGGAAAAGAACCTGTTCAGTTCTGATTCTGTCCTGATTATCAAAGCAGAAAGAGCTGCCAGGAAAAAAGGGAAGTTTATGTGTGGATTAGGTATCTATTAACAAATATCAAGCAATAAGCAACACAAGATGCTGACTCTTGGAATATCAACTAATTCCCTGCATTTTTTATGTTCCAAGGGTAGTGAATTTATCCAAGGGCGATGGCTTCATTCAAGACTACCCTTAATTTACAGGATAAAAGCAGTTAACAATCCCATCAGTGGAAGGGATGGGTTTGATCCTCTCCTATTTGTGTTCACCTTAGGGAAAAACAAACAAACAAACATTTCTTTACACCTTTCAAATCCATGTATGAAACAATTCTGTGACAGACAAAGGAAACCTTGCATCAAAATGAAAGAATCAGTGTATCAAAACAAAACTGAAACTACAGCACTAAATGCTTACCAGGCTTTCACATAGTTGTGTGAGCTGTTAAAATTAAAGGTGAAGTAAACAGAAGCATCTGGCATCTTTCTCTGAACCTAAAACACTTAGAGCATCCCACTTTAAGATATTCAGATGTTAAACTGCATGGTGGCAATACAGAAAGAGTATTCCTAGAAAAAGGACTGATAGTTGTCCCTGGGGTAATACTGATTTAATCCCCTCTCCCATTAAGATTCCCATTGAAAGTGGGGAGGGAGGATGTGAAATGGGAGGAAATACTTTGGATTTCACCAAAAGCATTTTCTTTAAAAAGTTTTTAGTAGGTAATGCTTTATTGTGTTACTGGAATTCTTGAATTCTGAAATACATTCTATATTCCTTCTCTTAGAAATCATAACTTCTAAAAAATGAGTGATATGTGTCTATGTTGTGCAGACATACCCTTCTGGTCTTTAATCCCTCACTAAGTCAGTGATCCCTGAAGCTGCTGACACTTGAATGTCTTTCAAGCTGCAGATCTTACCTATGAGAGCAAGAGTGTCTTTGAGAATTCATGGTGAAAAAAATATCAGATTAACAGGATGATTAAGTAACATGATAATAATAATAATCTTTAAGTTCATTACAGTCTTGCAACAACACTCTTTTACCTCCTCCAGCCTGCTGACTGTCAGTCTTTCTTGTGTCTGGAGAAGTCTCCAGTGATCACTCATTTCTCAATGAAAAGGCTTTCTGAAAATGCCATCAAGCAATTAGGGAAAACAACTGCCTTTGACTGGCCACAGCCTGCCAGGATTGTGAGGGTGATGGTAGGAAATTAGCAATGGGTGCTCCTGCCAGACAGGACATGCTGTGAACATGTGGCTACTTTGGATTGCTAACAATGGGGAGAAACAAATGCAAAAGTGTGAGCTTTTATAGCAATTTATACATTATATATTTATTTTACTAGTAAGTGAAACCTTATAAAAGAAGGTAGAAAAGAAAATAGTAGGACTAGCTGGCATTGAACTACAACAGCATTAGAGGAGAAGGAAAATAAATATGAGACTAAAGTCTCAGTTACAAATGAAAGGGGGGAAAATACTGAAGGGCGGAAAATACTGAAATTTGCCAGCTGAACCTGCTGGTAATAATTAGATTGAGGTTGCTGAGAAAATGAAACACTATTTTTTTTACTTCAAATTTTAATTCATAAAACAGTTACTAATCTTGTTCATTAGACCTGCCGGCTGGAGCCACGTGCCTGGCTCTTGGTTAGGAGTGTTGTGCTGTCTATGTTATGTTTGGGGACTTTTAAAAGTGTCTTCTGGTTTGTGTTTTTAACAGGGGTGGAACTTGATCTCAAATCACAGGCCAAGGCACCTAACTTGTATGGAAAAGTATGGATATGGTTCATGCTCTAAGTATTGTAATTAGGTCCACTTCTTAGGATAAGGTTTTGTTGGTGGTGGTTTTTGTCGTTTTGTTTTGTTGTTGCAGATTTTTAATGGTGTGACAGCTTTAAAAACAAACAAACAAATAAATATTACAACAGTAGCACAGAGTCCCACGGAAGAGAACTCTGCTGGAGCAGAGGTGCAACTCATTTAAGGGTTTTATTTGTATCTCCTGGTGTGAATGTTCAGACTACTCAGCCGGGAGGTTAAGGACCATTGAGATACATTCTAGTCCTTCCTTCAGATCGACTCCTGTTGCTAGCTGTCAAATTTGCTACCACATACTACTGGCAAGACAGAGAAGGGTAAGAATTACTGTTCAGATTCTCTTTGTATTGCATCATCAATGTGGTGGTATTTTACAGCCACAGAAATAGAATAAAGGTTAATGCTGGTAGAGGCTAGTAATTTAAGTTTCCACAACATAAAGAATGAGATGATTGATTAGTCTCAAATTCATAGCTTTGTATTGTGACATTTATTTTGGCATAAGAATATATTGCCAACAAAAGTCTTAAAATTCCAATCACTTATGCTGTCTGTATAACTGATTTGTCATATAGACAAAAAATAATAATAATAAAAAAAAAATTTTATTTGAGCCTTAATTTTGCCCAATGTATTTTCTGGACTCATTGAAAAATGGAAATTTGGAAATATTAAAACACATTGGATTAAGAACCTCCAGAAAATAACTGCTTGCACTAAAATGAGTTTGCTTAATTTAAACGGCAGTGGCATTCACACAGGAATGCAAACTATTCTGCTGTTATAACTTAAGCATAAGCTGAACAGATACCTCCTAGTGTAAACTCCTTAATCTTTTGTATCTTTTCAAAGTTGGGGGGAGAATTGTATATATATATATATATAAGTCAACTTCTACTGTACACTTTTGTCTGCTTTTCTTTTTAAGGGACAAAATCTTTACCTGTGATTTGACTGATACGTACTAAGGAGTCATTAGGAGTCATTAGGACTGGGATTAATCATTCCTAAATGCAGCTGTCTAAAAGTATAAACTCTTTACCAAGATTCTATCTATAGTCACTGAAAAAATGCAGACAATTCCAGACTCTGACTCTTCTATCTTAATGTCCTGACTAACCTAACAGAAATGAATCATTAGCTTGTCTCTCTTATTGAGTATAGAGAGACCCAGAGAAAGCTTTGACCAGATGTTAAATGCATAGGTGGTTACTGGTAAGATTTGCATCTTAGAGTCCGAATCATCCTCCCTGGATAGCTGTACGGAGTCTCTTACATATTAGGGGTTTGTAATTTACAAAGGCTGTTTCAAATCCAAATCAATACCATGATGTCTAAATACAGATGTAGATAGTTAACATTATACAGTCAGTGTAGAAAACAGGGCTGCAGTTTAATACCATCATGGGCTGGTTTCAAACTAATTATTCAAAATCAAGTGGGTGAATTGCAGTTTAGATGTTCCAAGTCAATCAGGCCATGCCAAGAGTTTGACATTTATTGTTGCAAAACTCCTGGAGGGCCTAAGACTTGAGATATTTTCTAATATTACTTACTGAGGGGTAAGAAATCCAGTGCATTCAGTGACCTTGCTTCACACATAATAAATTAGCAAATACTTAGATGCTCAGTGCATTGGGAATATTGCCTTCATAGAACAAAGAACAGCTGTTTGAAGACTTGTTTGCTAATAAAATCAATAAAATCCATCATCATTAATCACCTTGTACTTTTGGCTTTCTGCTTTCCAGAAAGGACCCTTGGCTGTTTTACACTGGTGGCAGTTTCATATATTGATTGAATATACAATATGTATGCACATACATGCGTGCGTCTCTCTGTGTGTGTATCTGTATCCGTATCTCTATATATATGAATGTCACCATTTATTTGTTGAATCACAAATCAGTCAGATTCTTACAGGTATACATCATAATATCATCTGGTAAACAATTCAGTCTGCTCTGTATTTGATTATAGTCTTGATGATATTGCAATTAAAGATCTAAGGCTGAGACTGGATTTATTCATCTAACATAAATTAATCCTTTAAGACACCTCTTTTGTCAATAGAGACAGAAAAGTATCTTCAGAGGATTATTAATCCTTACAATTTCTAAAATGTCAGGGAAGAGAGAGAGCATCTTCTGCAGGCACCTGTCTCTTTTCACTAGCTGCAGGGGGGAGCTTGACAACTACTTCAAGTTAGTTTACCCGAGGTTGGACTAAATTCTTAAATTCCACAAAAACAATTCCAGACTTAAATCTCTCTGACACTTTTTTTTTTTTTTGAGCTTTCTTTTTCTGACTCATCAGTCTATTTACTCAGAATGATAGCATGGGAAGTCTCTTCACATACATCTGTGTACATCTAACAGAATGGGATCTAAGTTTTGCTGATGCCTCTGGAAGTTCTGGAAAAGAAACGATGTTGGAAGGCATGGATTAAAACCCTCGACCCTACAGTCAACGGTTGGTCATCGGACAGTCTATTGCTGGCCATTTTTGAAATTTTGGGGCAGTGGTTCACTATTGACTAAAAGGGAACAGTGAGACCTATAGAATGACTAACACTTGGTGTTTTGCTTGGAAACCTGCCATGTAAGCATTCAAGCAAAGGCGAGACCTCATCCTGATTAGCTCCTCTGAGGTGGCACTTCTGTGATGCCATAGGCAAAAACAATACCTTTGCCAGCTTCTGCTTGAACGTGGACTGCTACGTAAGACTTCCAGTGCTGAAAACAAAGAGCTCTATTGCTTGACCCAAAGTAGACTCTTTGTGACAGTGGGTCTGTCAGACTGCAGACAGTCATTAGAAAACAATCTAGTCGTACACAGACAGGGTAATTGTTTTGGACAGGGTTTCAAACAGGTCTAAGGAAGTGAGTCACTCAGCCCCCTTGAAAAGTGAATGGAAGCTGGAGACCTGTTTCCTGAGAAACCTTTGAAATCCTAGCTTATGTTACAGCATGGCTATTATCCAGCCTTAATTTTGGACACTGAAAGGGTTTTCTTTCTCTTTTTTCTTTCCTATTTATGCCAAATTAAAAGTATGAGGTCCTAAAGTGCGTTTACACCAAAGCAACTTTCCACTGACTTAGCCATATAAAGCAGCCTTGTAGTAGGTATAAATATGATTTATACTCACTTTAAGACTCCTTTCCACCACCTGAGTGGTGTGAAGCAATCTCTGTGAAAATGAGATTCAGGTCTACAATTTCCAGAGAGCAGCCAGGTTGTGTTGCTCAGACCTGCTGCTAAAGAAGCAGAAACTGTTCTGCTCCAGGCACCAGAGTTGCCTCACTACCCAAAACAAATGGTTCAGTCTCTCTACCTCTTTCCATCCTCCTTTCTACCTGACAACATTACATCACTGTCCAGGAAAACCTTTTAAGTCTTTAAGAGAGCTCCTTTGATTCTGATGAATGGAAAGAAATAGACAGAAAAAAGATAGAGGGGACTAGAAAAGGTACTTGGATAATCTTTCTCAAAAAGTCAGAAAAATTAGAGGAAAGCATAACTTGTGTAACAGTTTCCTAATTTTCTAAAAAAGAATTAAAAATTAGGAGTAGACCTCTAGGAAAATATTCTTACTTCCCATATAATAATTCTTTTTAGGAACACAGAGTATTTTAGGAAGCATAAGAGATCCAAGTTGGGTATGTTACCTCTTCTGAAGGAATACAATCTGGAGTAAGGGAACAAACTCAGGTTTTAGCTTTGTTTTTAAAGGGAAATTACTTTATGTTATGACTCATCAGAACAAGTTAATTTTTCCTATTATCATGCTTTACCTTTAAGCAATAATTTTATTTTAAACACCGTAACAATACATCTGGGTTGCATTCTGGAAATAAAGCTGATCTGAAAATATAACCTGAGGCATTTGGACAACAACAAAAAAAAAACATTTCCCTTGTATTTAAAAGTAATGAACTTCAATGCACTGCCTTGGCCTGCAGTAGTATTATAGAATGCATATAAGCCATTTCAATAACATTACCTAATTAATTTTCCTGAAATTTCCAAGACATAGGTAGAGGGTTACTTATTCAACTTCTTTTACAATTGAATGGTAATTAGAAACAGCTTAAACAACTTTCCCAAAAGGTTGCAAAGCATTATTTGCAGAGGCAGACTTAAAAAAAAATCTCCTCTCAGGTTTTAATATAATCACAGGTTCTTCTTGTCTCTCTTATAATTATGAAGGAACGTGTCCTTTCAATTGACCTTCTTTCATGAATAAAAATAACCTCTGCAACTTCCTCATGTCTCTGCATCATGCAGCTCTTGAAAGTTCTGAGAAAATCACTGTATCTCCCCAAAGTTTTGAAAAGATCTCAGCTTGTCATGAGGGTGCTTGACCTTTGCTAGTAACCCAGGTACTCAATGCATCACCTCACTGCCTTCCCGACATGCATATAAAAGAGTGTGACTTTATATTTCCTTTTCCAATTACTCACAAACTAATTTAAACTGTTTTGCAAGCACTTTTTTTTTTTACTATTATTTTCCCAAATGGCAAGTGTATTAGCTAAGACTGTCAGCCTGGCTGCCAGCTCCCCAAAGCAAGCCCAGCACTCTGTGACCTCATGCACACAGCATGCAGGATTGACTATGAGCAGGGGGCTCCTAGGAAATAGATGTGAAGCCTGGGCCCTGTCTCAGCTGCCTTGGTAAGCATGTTTTATGATAAACTTTATCTCATTAGGAGAGAGAAGGGGGAAATCTTGGTCAAAGTCCAACTCTAAAGCTTATGTTGAGACTGAACTTTTCTGCTCTCCAAGTCTGCCATATCAAATTAGGGAGAATAAAGCCGGCTGCTTGCCTGATTATTTATAACATCACAGGAAACTTGGAATGACTTATTAAGGATGGAAATAGTTCTCTTTCCTCAGAAATGGATCTTTCTTTGCCAAGATACACAGTGACTGACTGTGTGTAAGAGTGGTGCACAAATACCTTCCACAGCGAAGGTTATTAAAATATACCTGGCCTCGTTTATCAGTACTTACATGGTATGCATGCACCCACACTGTGATACCTAAAAAGAGCTCCAGGGAGCCCTGCTCAATGTTTTGAGGGGCAGGAATAGATTTGAAAATGCAAAAACAAAAATAAAATGAAAACACAGTTCAGCATGCTTGTTGTATCTTTGGCAGTGTCAGTGAGCCTTTAGCATGGACCTCAGCAAACATTTCAGTCCAAGTTAATACCCATTGACCACATAGGCTTTTCATTAAAAATAAAACAGTTAAGTCTTTCCCCCTGAGAATTACAAGAATAGATCTTGGAAAAGCAGGCCAGCTTTAGGTTGGAGAAAGTGTAGTCTGATGGCCACAATGGGAAAGTTCATGTTGGATTTCTTTTCTAACCCATTCATTGACCATAGGGCTATTTATACTACCCCTCTGTGCCTCTGTTTCAGCACCTTGAAAATGAAGCTAACAAAATGGAAAGAATGGTGCTGTGAATGAATCTTTTGCAAGGGTTTTGGTTCAGAGAATTTGAATATCTCATTTCTGGACAAGATTTTAATGGGAAAATAGCACATAGTATTTGAAAGGGAGGTGTGCAGCATAAGTAGGGTGGACTAGAACCTGTGACTTCACAGCCCAGTAATTCTGGTTGATGTAATTATCTGACAGAAAATTACAGGGAAAATCTGTGAGAGAAAGAGAGAAGGCATAATCTAAATTTCATCAATGAAATGAAATATATTCACCCCTTTCCAAAAATTTCCCATTGTTGCAACTGTTTGCATTTCAAAAACAGTATTCCAAAGAACATAGATTTGGACCTCTGCACAACTTTGGCCACATGTTAGATTCCAACGTAAGTTGCAATCTAATTGCAAGCCTATAGGGTTGTAAGGAAGTGAGAGAAACCAGATACAGACTTGAATATCAGGAAAAATATATTAACTACGGATTTCATTTTTTCTTGTTACATGTAACTTATCTTCTCTGAACCGTCTGTACAAATAAAATGAGTATTGTTGGCTTGTCTTGTCACTGCATCCCTTGCTTCATTTGCAGGTAGCTTTGTGAAACAGAAATATATCTCAGAGATGTCAAGTTCATTGTCGTCTATGTGAATAAAATGAACAAAACAAAGTCTTTGTGTTGCTTTGACTTTCCTGTTCCTCCTGAAGGCAGTACAGGCAGGGAAGGCTTGCAAAATGCAGAGTGGAGACAGACTGATCCTCTATTTTTATGTTTCATCTGTCAAATAGAGATTTTTCTGGGGCTACACAAACTGCTCATGGATGCAGTGCCTCAAAATTAGATGCAAGTCTCGGGAGTGGAATTAATGGCGCAGCGTGGGACATCTAAACTTTCCAGTGCAGCCCTCAGAAATGATTCATATCAGCCAATATGTTGGGATGGTGGATGTCTAAGCTACAGATTAGAAAATGTCAAAGAGAGAGAATTTAAATTTTGTCTTCCTCCTGAATTTAGGCACTTATCCACAGTCCAAATTAGGTTTTGTGGAACTAAGATTTGCAACCAAAATGCTTCGCCTGCACTTCTCTGTCTAAGTCATATAAGTGTCAGCAAAGACAACTGTCTCCTGCTTCTCTTTCAGAAGATAGCCAGCGAGAAGGGGGAGGAGGAGGAGGTGATATTGCTAAACACATTTTGCATAATAGTCTTGCTATGAAAGTACTTGCCGCCTTCTCCTGACCTATTTTTGAATGAAAGTGTCTGTGGGAGCTATGCAATGTGCAGAAGTTGATGCTGTCATTATGCATGAAGTAAGCACAGAGCACAGGGCCATTGGGTGGACTTAGTACAAGGACACATTGTTTTGTGTCCCAGATGGACTGAGAGAGGAGGATATGCATTTAGATATTCCATTCAGCTGAGAGTGTGACATATTTGGATGTGTGCAGTGACACACTCAGTTAGGAAAATTAGAAGCTTAAGGACTCTCAGATATGTGAGTACGTAGAGTTTTTTTAGATCACCCATGTGGATTTCAGTGTTTAAATTACACTCTTGTTGTATGGTAGATGCCTAAGTGCTGTTTTCAATCTCACCTTGGATTGTTTCGCACATTGCTTCTGCATTAAAGTTTCTGGTGATTTTACTTTTTGGGCTTCTAAGTAACAGTCAGGTGTAACAGAGGAGCAAAAAAAGTCTGATCTGAGAAAATTATTTTTACTCTGTGTGCTGGAAGCAGATAAAAAATTTAAATGAAACTAAATTTTACCCCCAAAAAACACTTGTGCCTCTTACTTTAATTTTGATATGCTTCTGTACATCTTACTTCTTTTTCATTTTGTTTTATATTTTTTCAGGTGCTGTACATCATTAGTCTAGCAGGTGTCACTGTCTAAGCAGGTAAACAGTAGAGTTGTATTGTCCTGAGATTTATCACAGAAGCATATTGACAAGAAGGAAGCCTGTAGGAGACAAAATAATGTGTTGAAAAATGTAGAAACATTTCTGGCTTTCCCCATGGGTTAAGAATGGTATCACATGAGCCAGAAACTCTTATGAATCTCTTTATGACTTTTAAAAAGGCTATAAGCACAAAGGGTAAATCCATCAGGGTTAACAAGATGGATACCTGGGTAGTAAAAATTAGGTAGATATACCTGTAAATCTCTTCCCCAGGAAAGGAACGAATAATTCTCTTCACTTCCAGGTTTCCTCAGTGTAATTGCTGTAATTGAATGAAGCTGAACATCTTTATTCAACACATAAACTCTCTGTCCATTTTTTAATTTTTACTTTCTGATTTTCTTCTGTCTGCTGTTGAAGTCTAAGCTGAAGACATGTAATGTCATTAAACGCAATTTGAGTACCTTGAATTCTTCGTCACATGCAATTTTCATGTATTCAGATCTCAAAAATCTCATTCCTCTCAACTGATCCCCTGGCTCACAGTTGGTGATGTCCAGCAGACAGACTACAGCAGATGCTGAGACAAATAAGGGTGAGAATATATTTTCACAAGCAATTGAGTTATCCTAGTTTAATGAGTTCCCACAAGCAGTAGTCACTTGTGATTTTCTGTCTCCATCATAAGGGAGCTGAATACTAAGTATGCATAAGCATGAGGATTATAAAAGGCAGAGGACTAGCAGCTCTGTCCTCCTCGTTCATTTTTTTTAATAAGACATGACACATCATAAGCATGAGGATGAACCTTGACCCTTTTTAAGGTGTGGCTCTACTGATCAAATCTGATCTAATCTACTGATCGAATTAATCTACAGAAATAGGTGGGGTAGATGGACTCCTTCTGAACTTATTTAAACTTCCTCAAACTTGAAATGAAGCCAGTTCCACAGTTTCCTGGAGTTTTTAAGACAGTCTTTAACTGTTAAGAAAGTATATATAGTGATTTATATGCATGTGCATAAATACAAATTCATATTTGCTTTTAGTTTTGCATTTTGAATTCCAGCTGGCCTTTACTTTACTATATCTTTTCCAAACAGAAGTTTCAGAAAGTTTTCAGAAAAATCTGCTCTCATGGCATTTCCTGAGCAACTCCACCATGATTCTCTGGAGTACTGTTTGGGCCACAGTGGGACGTTTCCTTCAGTGCACTGCTCTTTCTGCACAGATTACCAGCAGTCTTTATACTGTCTCTTGATTATAGATCTTTTTCGATATCCAGCAGATTAGAAAAGGACCAAAGTGAACTTAATTTTACTTTTCTTATTCACTGTATAATCCATTTCTGTAGCCTGAAACTAATAAGTCAGCTACACTGAGGAAATATGAAGGAAACCGTGTAAAGCTTGATGTTAATCAATACAGTGACACTTCTAAGAAGATTCTATCNAAAAAAAAAAAAAAGGTAGAGATTATTTTCTATCCACAAAATACTCACTGTCAATAAAAATATGTCTTTAAAATAATATATTTAATCACTCCCATTGCATTGCTTTCCAAGTTTTTCCACCTTCTGTTGCAGTCATCACTCCTTGGCTACTTCTGTAGAGAGCCAAAGTGAAGATTAACAAGAAGAGCTGGAGATCTGTTGGTGATGCTGTATGATGACACATTCACACCTATATAAGTGTCAAAGAACTTCTTTTTTACTGTCACATTTTTCTTAATAAAGGCAGTGGCTTTGTTGGGAACTGTGTGCATGCTCATACCAGGGCTAAATTTGTTTCTAATTATCTGGCACAATTGCCATAGCAGAGAGTGCTGCGTATGCCAGCACTAGGGAGTTTGTGAGATTGGGAGTTTGTGAGAAGAGACACATTCTGGATTTAGAATGTGAAAAACAGCTGAGGAGTTCACCACCAGGCAGGGGTGTGAAAACTTTACTTACAAGTTGTTTTTCCCCACTGTGTCCTCCCTGCAGCTGATGGAGTAATCAAGTTGTAATGGTTTGCTTACAGGCAGTCAATTAGGCACCTACAGTTACTCCACAGGGTGTAGATTTTACATGAGTGGCTTGTTCATAAATAAAAGGAATTACTGCTTATTTTGTTCTAATGTTATGTGTTTGTAAACATCAGCACATTATTTATTTCAAATCTTGTCACAGTCTTATGGAAGGTCTTTGTTCCTTTGGAACTGGTACTAGAAATGCTGAATTGGTATTATGAATCTTGCAGCTGGTATTGTACTGTATGGTTTTGAAGGGATGTCCCTACTGGTGGTACTTTTAAAGAGGGATCAGTATTTCTGACCATTCATGAAAAATGAAACAAATAACCTGTTACACTTGTTTCATATGTACAAAGAATCAACAAATTATTCAACAATAAGGAATGACAGTCAGCATCCCTACTTCCCCTGAGCAGTTGAACTGAATTTATTTAGTCAGAAGTAGTGAGAAAGAAGATACATGACATGCAGGAAACACAACGTTAACTGTCCATGTACATGTAGATACATATGTACATGTATACGCAAAAAGATAGCAGTATAAAGATAAAGGGCAGGTAAAATATTTAAATATGAAATAACAAAGAATCGCAACAAATTACTTAACTCCTGAAGTTCCTCCTGTCTTTTTTTCAACTACAATTTTCTCCTGCTCCTCTAAGAAGCTTCTTCACATAACAAGCATTAATCCCTCCACATCCCCTCCCAGTAATCTATACTTTCCAGTCATTGTACTCTCTTATCAACACTTTTTCCTCTTCTCCCCACCCCCATGTCCTTCCCCTCCTTTCTCTCACTCTTCTCCCACTGTGGACTTTTAAGTGGCATGTGGGAGGGATTGAGTTTAAGCAGCAGGCAGACAGACAGCAGGAAAAGGCTGTATATATAAACGTGTCCCAGATGTCCTGACATGTCCTTGCCCTGCAAATGGTCACACTTGCTGTTGACAGGATGACGAACTTCAGCCCAGAATCAGTGTCCATAATAAGACAATGATGTCACTCAGTCCCACTGAAGACTGTTCTGGAAAAGTGAACACAGCTATGATGCTAATGCAAATAACTGTAAAAAAGCATTTTATTTTGTTGGAAGATCTTTTCATGTAAGAGAGATTTTATTTGTTTTTCTCCTCTCTTTTTCAACATTTAATATATTCTTTATAAATGGTGTCTTTCACTTCTCTAGCACTATGTAAATAAACGTGTAAATATAAAGCACCTGTTAATAGTCATTGGGGGATCTTTTTAAGGAGTAATAAGCATCTCCAGGTCATAAAAGATTAAATGTCTGGCCAGAAAACTTTGGATGTTGACATTCTATGTCTATTCTTGTTAGACCTACATTTGCCAGGTTTCATAAAACACTGACAGCACTGCACACTCACCCTGCAGTCAGCTATCCCTCCAAGGAGAAGTGAGATTTTATAACATCCAGTGTATAGCAGGGAATACTTATAAGAACTTTGATAGATATACATAAATTTATATACTTATATATATTTATATATAAATATGTATATGTATACACACACACATATATATGGTGTAGTTATTCATGGAAAAAGGAACATGAGAACATGAAAGGAGTGATATAGCAAATACACTTCCTAGACTAGATTTTACTTTGGGATCCATTATTTATGGATTTTTTTTCAGACTAGAGTTTATCTAGAGATATTGCTCTTATTTAGCTTGAACATCATTTCGTAAAGGGTTTGTTTGTTTGGTTGGTTGGTTTTGTTTGGTTTTGTTGGTGTTTTTTTTGTTTGTTTGTTTGTTTGTTTATTTTACTGGTAGCCATTTATTAACCGATTTCTTATGGATTCTGCAACAGGGGAGTTCAGAAGGAGCCGGGGGGAGAAGCCTAATAGTGCCATACTCCAAGAAAGAGTGAGTTGGATGTAAGAATTAACACATTATTAATGGCCTTCGGGGTGCTTTTGTCTGAGTAAGCTCAAAGAAGGAGCTGCGTTTCATAGCTACTGTGGAGGGTACATGGTACATAACTTTAATGCACACCTATGATATAAGAGCTTTGACTGAATCCCCATGCCATGGCTGCCTGGAATAGTGGGATTGCATTTCTAGAGACCTAAGTGACAAGAATAGTCTCATTTTCCTCACAAACATACTTTAAGGTTTTGATTTCTAACTGGTCAGTGCTCCTCCAGTCCATGTGGAGAGTTCTAGTCTAATGGCCATCTGATTCAGGGCAGCCTAGATAAAGACGGAATTGCTGTGGCACATTAAGCCTTTTCCAGGGAGAGGCTTAGTATGTGTACTGGTAGCTTAGAAGCGGCATTTCAATAAGTGCAGACGTACCTGGAGCCTGGAAGAGCAAACAATGCGAGCAGAAGGAGGGAGCTGTGTGGAAAAATAAAGCAATTCAGTAATCTAGAGAAGAGCAGCATGTAGAGAGATTGTCTGGACACAGCTCTGAACACAGCTGCTTAAAGCTCAGAGTCTGCCAGCTGTCAGAGTGATGGGTTTAGGGCTGCTATATGAAGAGCTTACATCTTGAAGATCACTGTCATCTTAAGGGTGAAGAAGATAGGTGGACACGCTGGAAACATTTTTTCCTCACAAGAAGTCAAACAAACAAACCTGTACTAAACAACAACAACAACAACAAAAATCTTTTTTTTTCTTTTCTTTTTTTTTTTTTTTTTTGGCTTCCTGAGAGTGTATACTTTTTAAATTTGTAACCCATATAGCTTTAATATGTAACAACTTTCTTCTATGACAAGGTCATACATTTGTACTTGAAGATGACTTACCTTCTCAGTAGCCTTCTGAGCAACCCAGTCCAGCTTGCACAATCCACAAGAACAGATCCAGCTGCAGTAAAAGGCTAAAGGGCAGTCCTTCTGGTGTGTTTGAAATTATCTGCCAGAATGTATCTCAGTGTGTAAAACAGAGGTTATGATCAAATTTCTGTTATCTGTTTTGATAAAAAAGTTTCCATTGTCTACATAAGATATTTTATCCACTTTTATAAAGCATCTTTAGAGTCAAATTGCAGTATTCAAAATTCCAAATGTTTTAGCTGAAAACAACAATACCAGCTAAAATTTCTTGGATGAGAGGAAGGAACAAGGTTTACCAAAGTTTTTGTATTTTAAGGTTTTAACTGAAGTGGAAAACATGTGGAAAGCACCACCTAGACCACCTCTGTTTCACAAAGATCTTAATGGACAACTCTGAATCCAAACTTTTCCACAGTCCTAGGATTTTTTGTTCAGCGTGTAAGAGAAGGAGCTGGACAGCTGTGAATTTTAGAGCCAGACACTCACTTACTCCATCTTCCCTTAAACTATTTTCCAGTCTATTGTGTTCTGATATAGGAAATCAAAACAGATATCCTTTCTGGACAAAAGTCCAAGCAGAACCAGGCTGGCTGACATAATACGCATGTTTCCAGTGCACACCAAGCCTTTTACCCACCAGTTTCATTAACAGTTTGGCATGCATTCAGTGGTGGCATCATTTCAAAGGATGGAGAGTCATAGGAAAGTTTTTGTGCTATATTCTGTCTCCTGAAATGGTTTTGCTTAAGGGATCAGTGCACAGGCTTCCTGGAATTTCCTTTGTTTGTGGAGAGCTGTGTTACAGATACTGAACAGATCAGGCCTCACCAGGACACAGATAACTTTAGTGTTTCTTTTGACATTCCATTTTATAATAAAGCCCACCCATTGCATTTAACTGCGGTGGCCAGGCTGTGGGTAGTAGCTATCCCTAGGCCAAATATAGTGGACAATCAGCATGGACTACTACCAATCAAAGCTCTTTGGCAGCTCAGTTAGCAGCAGCAGGTACTTCTGAGGCCGGGTGATTGCAGACACAACAGCTGCACTGCAGTTGTGGGTGAACTCGGCTTTGTACATGGTTCAGAGCTGAATTTATCAAGCTGTCTAGGTTGTAATCTAAATGTACAATATTAATGTCAGCTAGAATACATGGGACTGATGACTAGAAAGCAGTATCATTTTTACAGAAGCGTAATTTACATAGTCAATATGCCATCAGAAAGGCTAGAAGACAGCATAACAAGGGATGCTACTGCTGCATCTTTCCTCAAGGTGTTCAGAAAACTGCTTGCAACAGCTAAGTCATATTAAGCAATACAGTGAAGGGAGCCAGGAAATCTTTCGTCCTTTCTTTTTGCTTAATCCCAGTCTTGGAGCAAGTGTCCTTTGGGCTTTATGCACAGGGGCCAAAATCAATGCTAAATAGGACAGTACAAGAAAAAAAAAAAAAAAGAAAAGAAAAAAGAAAAAAAAAAGTGGAGGATTCTGATTTAGCCAGACACCTGAAGATATGCAATAGAAAGAGTTATACATCTATTACCTATGCATCTAAACACATTATCATTTCATTATTCTTCTGCCAAGACTTTAAGCTGCTGACATTGAGCTGGCTACTTTATTTACTTAAGTGTTTAAATGTTTGAGATTATGTTTCAAACTTCAGTTTTGCAATCTTTCTGCAACGTTTTGTCAGCTGGCTTCTCTCAGTGCAGTATCATTGGGACAATAATTATGTCATCCAGCTTTAAAAATATACAAAAAGAAAAGATAAAAAAGGTAAACCTTTCACCTCTTCAAAGAGCAGGTATTCATAGAATCATTTCCTGCTCATAACATCATATCCCACTAATAATACCTCAATTGTTTAGAGAGAGTTTGGCCAACATTCCAAACAATGATAATCTACTTTTACTAGCATCCAGTAGGTCAGATGTGAATTGAAATACCCACTAGAGATGTAAGGCCCTAATCTTACTTGTTTCCCCTTGGATGATCCACCATTAAAGCACTTCAGAATGGTTCTTGTCATCGTAATTCACTGCCTTCTCCTCGAGAGCCTGTCATCAGTCCTGTGTTTCCAACAAGCTTTCCTCTTGAAAGAGAAAAATAGAAGGAAATACCTGCTTGAAGTTTAAATTCAGTCTGAAAGAGATGACAACAATAATTTTTGTTTTAAGTATTGTCGTTTTAAAGAAAAAGTGTCTTTGCAACATGATTGCTGAATTACACTGCCAATAGCTCTCTTTAAAACTGTAGAGAAAGCAGAAGGTGAAATGGTGCTATTTTGGCACTGCTAAATGTTCAGTTGTTCATGTGATTATTCATTGTTCAGCCTAATAAGCAGAGCAGAGCTAAAGTGCTGTAATGGTCTGTGGATCCAAAAATGCATTAACAAAGTGATCGTTGTCTAAATATACACAGCTATTTGGACCACAGGGCAGGAAACCAGAGGAAATTTCCACCTTAGCTCCACAGGACTGACCTCTTTCTAAATGATTGCACAAGAGTAAGTCTTAGAAAAGATGAATGTGTAAGCAGCTACAGCTGCTATAACATCAGTAACACAAAGGCATTGTTGCTCTAATTCTTATTTTGGGATAGCACAGGTGACATCTATTTATCCTAAGTCACAGGGAGACTGCAGTGATGAAGTTTATGTTCCTATGCCACTTTAATGTTTGCATCATGCTACTCCCTTGATCTCATTTGCTATTTGTGTATGGATCTTTGTGAAAAAGAAGTATTAAGTCTCCTAAAGCAGAGAGTCATTTTTAGTGACGTGGTTTTTGTTTGTAGTTTTTTTGTTTGTTTTTTGCTTATTTTTAAGTGAGAAAAGCCTCAAGGGTTCCATACCTATGCAGGAAATTTAATGCACAAACTTCAGTGTTAAGAATATTTCTTCAATTCTGTGTTAGGAATATTTCTTCAATACTCTGCTTACATATTTGTGCTTTTTTCAAGTAATCATATGCAGCTCCATTGGCATTCAACTCTTTAGCCTGACTTATTGCAATTTGGCAAAGCAGTGCCACTTTAAAATAGACTTCCTGATCACTAGGATGATATTGTGATGGCTCGGGTCAGCAGGAGGAGCTCTTACATTGAGCTGACAAATGAAGCAATCAGAAGTTGGCCAGTCAGTCCTGTAATAGATGAAGGCAGGGTGGAATGTGGGGGGAAGGGGATGGTGGGTGGGAAGTTCTCCAACTTAATGTGTTACCTTTTATAATAATGCTTTGTTAGTTTTAGTCACCCAGAGTGTTTTGGGTAGCAGGGTGGCTTTATTTCTGCTATGGCCTTTGCTAAGAGTTCATCCTTGATGAAGATTCAATCTGGGGACAAGACATGAATATTAGCCAAAACATGATAGAAGAGGTGATTACTTGTGACCTAATTTTGTTCTGGTTATATATGTGTGTAAATGACACGTGTGGGGAGAAAAATTAATGTAGAACATATCTGGCTTAAGGACCACTGTGAATATTTTGTTTCACAGTTAGGGTCATCTGCAAACCAAAAGCTTGGGTCCTGCCAAAAAGCGATACATTTACCTTGAGATAGTTTCTGCCTTTACAGCAACGTTTTTTTTCTCATTTCCTTTATTTTTTGTTTTCTAAATTTGATTAATGGTGGATGCAACAGCTCTATAAATGTTGAGCATCTGCACTATGCTTACAGACAACGCAGAAAAAGTGACAAATCTGTGTGACTGGCATTGCATTGTATGTAAACCTGTCTATAATTTGTTCAAAGAAAACTGTATAAATATGTGGCCAGACCACACACCTTTACAATTTGGACTTACTGCTTTAATTTGGGAGCAAGCAATTATAAAATCAGAGTTAGCGATGCAGAGCCATAGACATAAAAATCTGCCTTTAAATTGTCAACTCATTTCACTTAAATTTAGATATCATTTGGTGGTGGTTTGCTCATTGGTAGCCTGGTTTACATTACTGCTTAGATAAGTATTAGAGATAGAGAACATTATCTCTTAGATAATATTATCTATTCTCCTTCCTTTGATGTTTCATATGCTCCCATGCCTTCATGATTCCAGTGGAGAGTATAATTTTGTATCATCACTCTCCTGGTTCATGACAAATCATAAAATAGCCATTATTGCTACAAGTTCTGAAACTTATTGTTTGTTAAGCATTTTTCTTTTCCTCAAATTTCTTTTTATGAACATGTTAATACAATGCCTAGTGTTCTGAACTAGGGTATGCAATTTTAATAGAAAAAAAAAATAATCTCATGGCAAGTTTTCTTAAATCATTAAATTGGTGACAGCATATACATGTGTAACTACATATATATGCATCAAAAGTAAGACAGAAATTTTCTGGAAGGTTTTTTATGGGGTTTACTTTTTTTTTTTTTTTTTTTTTTTTTGTTTTTTTTTTTTTTTTTTTTTTTTTTTTTTTTTTTTTTTTTTGTCCTTTCTCTTTGCATTTACTTTCTTTTGCTTACTTTAGCAGAGATACTTATTTCAAATCTGATTTTCTCTCATCGTAGATGGTATATCTATTATATAGATCAATCTGACAAATCCGACAAATATAGTTTGATTGACCAATTAGGTATAGGATGTCTGAGTTTATGCTTGCTTCTAAATAAGAGGTGTCCTATGACTTCAGTATGTCAGTTGATCTCTCCGTGCCTAAATTTTCCTCTCTGTAAAAGGTGGATGATATGATTTACATACTGTAGTATGTTGATATGAAAATTATTAATATTTCCAAAGGTATTAAATATTATACATTTTCAGGTATTACAGAAATATATTAACAGTGTTAACAAATTGCAAATCCATCACTACAGCAAATGTAACAAATGTGAAGACATGAGAGAACTGAAGGGAACTTACATTTTTAGCTGCTGTTGAGGGGGTAGAGAAAAAGAAAAGGATCTTCTTCCAAATAGAAAATTCTCAACTTGAATTGAAAATAATTTGAAATAAAAATATTTGTGGATCTTCATCAAGTGTTTTTTTTTTTTTTTTCATTAAAGAGGAACATTTTAAACTCAGTTTAAGAGATGATGACAAAGTTGTTTATAGGCATATATCAGGAGAACCTTTTCAACAGATGAGAAAAGAAAGAAAGAAATCAGCATTGTATTTAAACTTTTTTTCTAGGAGATGAGGAAAAAGAATTTGAACTGCTAAAGAGGAATCTACAGTCCCTCTCATGTGAGTATTATACCATGGAACAGATACACTGATACTGAATATAAATAACAATAGTAAATGTGCTCAAATCTTGGACCAGGTCATAAAAATAATGAAAGACAGTCCAAAACTGAAAGGCAGCAATTTTTACTGCATCATTTTGGAATGATGTTGGAAAGTGGAAGTCAGTTATGGTGTTTCTTGGAGGTGTTAGGTGACAATAATGCAAAGAGTTTTAACAGAGGTATTGAAAGGTAAGGGTCAAGGAGATAAATAGTTACTATATTTTCATGTGAATAATCTACATTCAGATAAATTGCACTCTTTTAAAAGAACTGCTTCTTGAAAATAAGTCCATAGATAACACACAGCTACTGATAAGGCACAATAAAGCTAGAAATGGAACAGATCAAAAGGAGGGGCACATTTTGATAGAAACAGATCTGACAGGATCAAATAGATCCTATCAAATAGAGGGGACATTAGAAAAGAGATGGGCATTACATGGTCTTAGAGGCAGGGAAGCAAACAACTAAGAGAGTGTTCTGAGATCCTGTACACACATGGAATCCACATTGCTGCTGAATCTCAAGGTTGGTTTTTGTCTAGTAGTTTTTTAAACAGAACCATATGTCCCACACATGAAAATGTGTCTAATAACACTGTTAATATATTTCTGTAATGTAAAGAGAAAGGACAAAAAAAATTTATGAAGTAAACCCCATAAAAAACCTTCCAGAAAATTTCTGTCTTACTTTTGATGCATATATATGTAGTTACACATGTATATGCTGTCACCAATTTAATGATTTAAGAAAACTTGCCATGAGATTATTTTTTTTTCTATTAAAATTGCATACTCTAGTTCAGAACACTAGGCATTATATTAACAGGTGCATAAAAACAGATTGCAGATATTATGCCCAAATGATTCTGTCAGAGAACTGTAAATCAGTGATGTGAGGTACAAGTAGAGACTCTACTGCTTTGATAAACAGGCAGAAAAAGAATTGGGAACACTTTCAAAAATATCCTTTTTTTTTTTTTTTTTAACTAGAAGATTTTACTAGATGAAATTCGTATCTTCTGCATTAGTTTGTTTGCCTTATGCCTGCTAGGGCACAAACCTAAATAGTAATTATTGTTACAGAGAAGGTTCAGAAGAAAAAAAAAAAAGTAATGTAATTGTTGAAAGGATACATGGGAAGGGAGATTAGTGTAGAAAATGATGAGTTCACGAACAGAAAAAAAATCCGATTTCTAAAATCAGGTCTGAACTGAAAGGATAAGTCAGAAGGATTCACACATACTGTAGGAAGAATCATCCTTACTAATGCACTCTAAACATGACAGCAATCTGCCCCCATGGATTCTTGGACAAGCTTGAATGACTGAGAGTTATTTCTACCTGCATCATCTTGGGCACTATGGCTACAGTGCACTTACCAAACAGAAAATATATTCATTGCACAATGTGAAGCCATCTGCATCTGCTGAAACAAGCTACAGTGCTGGTTTGACAGAGAGGGAAATACATATGGGATTCTGACGCTGGTATATTGTAATGAAGCACATGAGAGTTAGAACAGTTGAATCCCTATGATGTACACACCAGATTATTGCCTCCTCTAATGTCTGCAGTTAGAAGTATTAATACAGTCAGGCTGAGACAAGACCAGAACATTTCTGGAAATGAAAGGAAGACAATTGGGGAATAATGTCCAAAATTTTAAAACTCTAAATGTTAAATACTCCAGCTATGCTCAGGAAACATCTGCAAGAGCTAAATCCTTTGGATCCCCCAGCTGTATTTTGTTCACTTCTCTCTCTGATAAGTACTAATAGACATAAGTAGAAGGGTGCCAGAAAACTATCTTGACCTCTCTGAAAGTGCACTGTGTAGAGAGAGCCTCTCAATAGGAAGACAAGAAGCTGTTATTGCCCACTCGGGTTGTCAGAGTGCCAGGTATCTTGTGTCCAGAATTCTCTGCATACCTATTCCTATGCTAATATCTTCTTTTATACTGGAAAATACCCACCTTTTTTTAATTTCCAGTTCCTTTCTACATAACACTCTCAGGAAATCTCACATAGTTACCTCGTATTTTTGTTGTTGTTGTTGTTTGTTTGTTTGTTTTTATGTTGTTGCTATTTCTTTTGTTTTTCCAGAGAGGACAGACATAAAAATGGAACTACACAGACCAGTGCATGCTGGAAGACCATGTCTAGTACTTGTAAACTGCTGTGAATGCAAAAAAAAAATGTTGCTGAAAGCAAAATACGATGAACACTGTCCTGTGCCCACTGTACCCAAAGGTAAAATTACCATTTACTTTCATGACACAGGAGTACGTCCTATTTCTCATTGACCACCACTGATTTGAATACAATTTTTCCAGCTTTAATCACATGGACCATTTGTGTGGGGGGGTGTCAGTTACTAAACATTAAGCAAAGCAAAATCCACACTGTATGTTTAAAATAAATTATTTTTTATTGTGATTATGTCTCTTTTTCATTCATTTCCCATGAATATTAGAATGAATTGGTTTCACTAGGAACAGTATAAATTCAGCATACATTGCAAATTATTTATGAAAAACAGGTCTCATTTTCACAGTCTTCATTGTTCACACAGTGATTCACATGTATGTTAACCCTTCAGAAGAGAGACTGTGAACTTTTTCGAGCTATATCATTATTCTTTAAGGTATTTTTTCTCCCTATAAACCATTCTTCACCTATGGTTTTATATTCCATAGGTAGTCAAATTAATGTGGAGGAACAGCCTTTTGCCCTTCAAGACAAACAGTTTTGCAGATTGGTAAGAGCTCTGAAATTATCATCAGTTCAGCAAAGTTCGGTGACAGTGATGATTTATCATCGATATCTCATGACAAGTTGGTAAATAGGTGTATCATAATGATCCAACTTATTCCATTACCATAGATCCATATATAACAGTCCTCTGAAACAGTCCTCTGAACAAAGAACATAGGAGCTTCTAGTTACAACAGGAGCCATTTCCTCTGTGCTGAAGACTTGTGTTTTCTCTTCAGCAGAATTGGATGTATCTTCCCATGGCTCAACATCTGGAACATGCAAAGAAGTTCAATCCTATTTTGCTAGAAAAATGGTTGAAGTTGAATTTATGTAGCAGCAGTCACCTTGAAATTCCCTTATGAGTGTCATAAAATAATTATAATAAAAATTACAATTGTATACAGTACTGAGTTGAGAACAAAAGAAAACAAGATCTAAAAGCTCATTTTTAACCTGTGAGAAACATTAAAACAATTTATATTTCTATTTGTTCCATGATATTTGGAGTTGGCTTCCTTGGACATAAAGCCTCTAGGTTGCTGTCCAGCCACACTGCTTGCTAAAAAAATCCTTACCTTTCTGTCTGAATTCTATAATTTGAGGGTTAGGCATTGTTCTTATCGCTCATCACAGACATTCAAAATAATTAAAGTATTACCAAGGAACCCTTGACAGACAAACACATAGTTGGGGGGGAAGTTGTTTGCAAATTCCAGTGATGCAGCATCAAGTTAATGGGCAAAGGATTTGATGGGCAGTATCCCCGAAAGGGTGAGAAGTGCAAGAGAAAACAAATGTCATTGCATGTTAAGTAATGATCAAGTGAAAGTTGTCATATCATAATTTTTCACAGGGATGGGTTTGGCTGCTACTTGATGTCTGGTATATCTGCATGTTATTGTGTCTTAATCAGGCAAATCTGAGTGAAAATAACAAATAGAAATAAGCCAATTCTAAGTTCTTTGAAAGATTCATTTTACAGAGTTCTGTTTCTTCCCGAGCTGAAGAAGTCATATTGTCCATTATTTCCTTGTCATTACTGATTACTCCAGCCCTTTGGATAACACTCAAAGCCAAGCAGTTTATAAAATAGAAGTGGCATTACATATTACTCTGGGATGAAAAAAACTATAATTAAAAAAAAAATGGAGGCAAACAGTGCTAAGGCAATTATTTTACCCCAAGAAAATGAAACCAAGTAGAAAGAAGTAATCGCTTAGAAATTACTCATATTGAAATTGTTGTATGCCAGGTATTCTCTGCAATCCTGAATCACACTTTCCATTCATTTTTGTGTTGGTGCAGCCCTCAAAGAAAAATAATATTTCAATTTTCCATGCTATATTCAAGGTTCATATTGGAAACAAATGTGAACCCTCTTTAGAATAACAACCTTCTGTTACTTTTTCCATAAGCTTTTTTTTTTTTTTTTTTTTTTTTTTTTTTTTTTTTTTTTTTTTTTTTTTTTTTTTTTTTTTTTTTTTTTTTTTTTCCCTTTTAAGTATGTAATTCCTTCTGTCTGGTTTTATTAAGTGTGTGAAAAGGTAGGCAGGCTGCCCAGGTCTTGGAAATTAAAGTTCTCTTAAGTAGTTCAGGTGGTTGCCTGAAATCCAGAAGCTCAACAACTAAGAAAGAAAGAAATATGACGGGACAGTCCCACTTTGTATAGGAAGAAACTGAGGACATCCCATCTAATGATCTCTCTGCAAACTCAATTCTGAGGTCCACTTACCAAGGTGGTAAAATGAGGAGGCACGTTCATGTTAAAAGTTAGATATTCTGTTTAGCATGCAACAGAAAAAGGAAAAATCATACAAAACCTATTTTTGCATTGATGGAAAGTCATAATAGAGCTCTGTTTTCTAAAAATGAGGTGTCTTTGTATGACAGTGGAAATACGAACTATGTAGACACATAGCTATGTCTACATATTTAACATCATGTTCATTTTCTTTGCTGTTCCCAGATACTCTTAAAAACAAAATGGCAAATTAGATGAACATATCACTAAAATCTAAAATGTTGATGACAAAAATCAACAGACTAAACAGACAAAAACACCACCAAACTTCTTGTGTCAGGCAAAAGACACATAGCATTTTGTGGTAATCAGCCAAACACAAACCTGCAGTCTTTTCAGTGTAGTGCAAACCGTTTGGAAGGAAGGTGATTTTATTTTATTAATTTCACTGTATTATTTTATGTTATTTTATTTTATTAACATTCTTTGCCTTTTTATCTCACTTAACTGAATCATAGAATCTAATATTGTTAAACAAGTCAAAACTACAACAGGATATTTTTTGATAAACAAGCCACAAAAAAAAATTAAGCAACTCAGTTTAAATAAAACCAAAAGCTTGTTCAAAAAATGCTTCAAAGAAAACATTTCTTGTGTGCTTTTTTTCTGTCTTTCTGTCTATCAAAAGCATCACTGAATATTTTTCCTTTGTGTGTTTGACCACTTCTAGTCTGTCAACATTTTCATCTCACACTGAGTTACTCTGGACTGGGACTGCATATATTGGATTGCAACACACCGCAGAGACATACTTATTTTTTTTTTCCCCATTAGAGTTGATGGCAGCCAGGAGGGCCAACTGAATCCTGGGGTGCACCAAGCACGGCATTGCTAGCCGGTCGAGGGAAGTGATTGTCCTGCTCTGCTCTGCGCTGGTGCGGCCTCACCTTGAGTACTGTGTGCAGTTCTGGGCACCACAGTACAAAAAGGATGTAAAACTGCTGGAGAGTGTCCAGAGGAGGGCGACGAAGATGGTGAAGGGCCTAGAGGGGAAGACGTATGAGGAGCGGCTGAGGTCACTTGGCCTGTTCAGCCAGGAGAAGAGGAGGCTGAGGGGAGACCTCATCGCAGTCTACAACTTCCTTGCGAGGGGGAGCGGAGGGCCAGGCGCCGACCTGTTCTCCTTAATCACCAGTGATAGAACCCGCGGCAATGGTGTCAAGCTGAGGCAGGGGAGGTTTAGGTTGGACATTAGGAAGAGGTTCTTCACTGAGAGGGGTGGTTGCACACTGGAACAGGCTCCCCAGTGAAGTAGTCACTGCACCAAGCCTGTCTGAATTTAAGAGGCGTTTGGACTGTGCACTTAGTCACATGGTCTAAAATTTTGGGTAGACCTGTGCAGTGCCAGGAGTTGGACTTGATGATCCTTGTGGGTCCCTTCCAACTCGGGATATTCTATGATTCTATGATTCTATGAATTTAGTTTCAAGTGCTGTAAAACCTTGTCTGTTGCTTTACTTGACCTCACAGTGTCCCCTTACTGCCAAATAATATGCCAATAGTTTCCTATTATTGCCCTTGAACATACATACAAATGTCTAAGACTGACCCAAAATCATGAAATACAGTGAAGAAACCTGAGTATACTTTAAATGGCCTATGGCCACAGACACAGGCCTGTTTTTGCTTGGATTCCACATAAGCTGATACTTTTATCTGGATGAGTCTCGTTTTTGTTAAACAGAAAACTTACAACGATATCATGATTTATGATACCAAGTTCACTACATGATCTGGACTTCAGACAATAAATCCCTGAAGGATGAATTCTGATTTAGCAACGGTATATATATATATATTTATTTCCTTTTGTAAAGCAAATGTGCATATGTACAGAACAAAAAATATGCCTCTACCAGAGGCATAATAGAGGCATAATAATGAAAAATGACCACTTTCTCAGTTTGTATTGCTGGGTTACTCTGGTTATTTCTACCTGATTGCTATATCTAAGTGGCTGGGCCATTCACATGTCCAGTTGCAAAGCTCTCATAGCCTACATTCTGTTGTCTAATGCTACAGACTAAACTGTAGCATTTTACGGGCTCCATTATTGAATTGCAGGTCTGTCCTGCATTTTACTACCATTTCTTTCACAGACTCAATTCATGAAACTGTGAATAATATTGAGAATGAAGATAAGGACAACACAGAACAGCAAGGCAACTATTTAATGTCATTGTTCATCATACATTCCACTAAAATTCTACATTTTAGTTATTTGTTTTTCAAAGATGCTAAAGTCAAAGAAAGGAATTTTAATTGGCTTCCCCCCTATCCTTAACACCCATCTTTTTGTGATTCAAATAAAAGTTAGCACTACTACCTAACTTCATTTATCTTCTTATCAAGGCATCCAAGCTCTGAGGTGATTATCCTCACATAATCTTAATTCACAATATATGTCAATGTAGATGTGGTGGATTATTAGACAGGATGTAACAAGTGATTGATCCTTCGGTATTCATTACAGCCCTTTACAGAAACAGAATTAAGTGTTACACATCATCAGAGGAACAGTTGCAGAACTGACCCAAAGCTTCTCTATGATGTCATTATAGAAAATACCCACCAAAGTGGTGACTGAATCTAATAGGAATGAAACATCACCAAAATTTTAACAATATGGTTCAAAGACAAATTTTCAACAGTAAGGGCTGCATGCAATTCAATGGGTTTGTTCATATGCATTATGTATAGTTCCCTAAGGCCTATGCACAACTGATAAAGACATACCTATTCATATAGATACATACTAGTCCGATTCTAATGAAAGATGATAAAACTGGAAACAGATGTTTTTAAAAAACCTCTTGCAGATGCACTTACAAAATTATTTCAGAAAAAAAAAAAGTAAACAGTATAAACTCTTGTTTGATTAGTACCTCTCTACAAGTCTCACACATTCCACAGACTGTGAATTCTTGAGGCTTTTAATGGACATCTTTATATCTAGACATCAAGAACTAGAATGAAAACTTCGTTAACTAACAGTAAGACTAACAATAATAATAAAAGTTTCCACATAACTAGAGGTTTCACACTGATTTCTGAAAGAAATTTTACAAAAGCTGTTAAAGACCTGAGAGTTACAAGTGGAAGTGAGCAACTTACCTCTGTCAAATCTGCAGTTTCAGCAAGGCTAGTCATAAATTGGATTGAATTTGAAATTACTTTTGGCTGAATCAAAATTTTTATGTCTTACAGAAATGTCACAACAGTTCATTTTGAAATTTCCTCAACATAGTGTATTGACATTTTTGAGACATTATGATTTTAAAGTCTTGTAAAGACAGACAAGGCCAACCAAAGGCAAGATTCACATACCAGCTGGAGGAATTAACCCCTTTTCTATCCAAATGTCTATATCATTCAATCCATGAGATACATAATGAGGTGGCTTGATGCCTTTTTACAAGATCCTCTCATCTATAAAGGAACATCAGGAGTAAAAGTCCAAACATACAGGATGAAAATCGTTACTCAATAATGATGCTGGAATTGCACAGAAGCAAATGACCTAATACTGAATAGGAGATGTTACAGAGGTTGAAAATTGATCATTAAGGGTTTTGAAAAGCAAAGAAACATACACTGTGTTTGGTGTGATAGCAAAACAGCAGCCAAGATACAAGGTGTGACAGTTAAAACAAGAAGCAAGGATAATTGTCTTTGCAGCAGCCTTTGGGTGGAATAACTGTCAATTATATCAGTAGACACATACAACCAAAGATTCAACTGTAAAATGACTGTGATAAGTGGTAATAAGTAGAGGTGCACATTTTCTTAATAAAAAGCAGTTTGGTGTGCACTGAGAATCATACACATGCAACATAAGTGCATAATGCAAGTCATTATGCTTTTCTCTATTTTCAGTGACAGAAAAGATTCTTTTCCATGCTTTCCAGCTTTATCAGTGCTGGAAAACCTCATTTGCTCTCTTCTTCATATGCATGATACTAAATTTAAATTTTAATTCCTGTAAAACTTTGTGGAAGTTCTTTGAGAAGAAATACCAAAACATGCAATATATACTAAGTTTCAGTATCCATTTTCATTAATACCTGCTAATCTGGTTTTAAAATATGTCAGAATTGCAAAAGGTTCAACTGGGCTGAAATTACATGCCTTCTAAGTTTGCAGTATTTAAACTTAGTCATGTGGTTTGAGGCATTATGTAAAGCCCTAGTGAAATTCAGACACAAGATTTTGTCTAAACTTAATTTCCCACCCCTGTATCTATTTTCCTTGCTTGAGATCAAGTTAGGTAGAAATTTCCATTTCAGCATCAACAATGAAGTTAATATGACCAGTTTATGCCATAATAATAATATAACTCCTCTCCTCCAAAGAAAAACTGAAAGCTTAATATTCTTTATTTTCATAGAGGTCAAACTTGATGATTTCCATGGAATTTCACTTACTGCTTTTGAGTTTGTTTAAAGCTGAAAGCTTGAAGCCAAACTCCAAGGTAGGAAATACCATATGAATCAAAACAAAAGGGAATTTTCATCCCTCCAGACAGAAAATGTTGGCTTTTTGGTGAGCTATAATTAAAAGGCCTCAATCTTTTTCATTCCTATGAACTGAGAGTAGACAGAAAGATGCAGAAGGCTGAGAGCATAGATGTATTAAATACTGAATCAGCATGGAGTACATTGAGATAGAAGTTATTTTTATTCCAATAATAATCTTGAAAAGGTAGAATTTCTTGAAAGCATTTTTGATAACACTTCCCATAGCAGGACCAGGTAATGAGACAATTCTGTAATTGTAACAAGCCTACTACTTCTGTAAATCTTTTTGTTTTAACTCAAAGAAAGTAAAAATACTAAGTAGCACACAGAGATGTTCTATGCTATTTGAAGTCATGAGTAAAACTCACTGATCTCAGTAGATGAAAATAATCAAAAACCTTTCTCGATAAGCAGAAGCCTTCATTATGAACCCATTTTGTTAAGTCAATGTGACAATAAAGAAGATTATAAATGGATAATAAAAGATATGGCAAAGCACACAAAAATAGGCAGAACTCATTGTATCCAGCAAAACTAATCAATGTCTAACTATTCAGTAGATGAAGACGAAGCTTTTCATTAAAAAAAAAAAAAAAGCCAAACAAAACAAAAAGCTCTTATAGACCCCATTAATAATACAACAGAGAAAACAGCTGATGGATTCCCTTGAAACCATATTAGAATGGGTCAACTCACTCTCCTGAACAAGGCAAGAAAATAGTCACCAGCTGAGTAAAGCCAAGGGCTGACATAATGATGGATGACCAGATGGTCTTACCACAGAAAGAATAACTTGTCCTCAACAGTAGAACACAGTTCTCAAGAATAAATATATTGACCCAACCTGCAAAAGAAAATGGAGAACAAGCCAGTTTAAATTGAAGGCCCCCACATTTATTTTTTTTTTTGATACACTCAGTGATTCTCTCTAAAGAGGGAAGAGAATGTGAATAAAAATGAGAGCCATGTAAGTGCTTTTACAAACATTATTTCCTTTTTTCACATAGATGTATTCATAAATATTCATTTATACGTTACTTATTTTTTCTTAAATTGACAAGTTTCATACCAAGCAATGTTCAAACATCTATCTCCTCTTGAAACAAACAGTTTTGTTCCAAATGCAGTTTTGATGTATTTGTGTTTTCTTCTCTCAGGAGCACAATCAGTTTGGGAAAAACAGTTTTTCATTAAAAATATATGGATTCCTATTTTTTAGTGAAATATTCTATTTGTGGCAAAGAGATAATTTGAAGTTGATTTCTTAAAGAAATGTTTTCTGCTCATTCCCAAGCCTGTGATTCCATCTATCCGTCCCACTTTAATAACTTCTGAAACTTTTATTCAGTCCTTACCAAAAATGTACAGGAAGGGTTTCAGTCTTATGGATACTCTGTTGCTTTTCAGTATATATGAAAACTGTGAGATGGGTAAAGAAGATGAACTCTATTATATGAGAAAAAAGTAGTCTAAGTTCAGAAGATCTGCTTAGAATGTTGTATCATCAAAAGCAACAACTGAATGCTCTACTTTTTTTCCCAGATGATGATTTGAGGATGCAGAAGGTAAATTAGGATGTTTTGGGGAGAATTAATGGACTTGTGAGATTGGAAGGATTTCAGATGGAAGACTGTTGATATTATTGTAAGAGAGAATTATGTTAAAAAAAAAATCTTGGAAATAAAGATTTAATTTATTCCTCTGCTCACAGCACATCTTGGTCTTCATTATGTTCTTCAAAACTAAAAAACAGAAAATACAAAATCTTTTGATGTAATTTAATCTATTTTTACTTTTTTTTTTCTTCTTTCTGAGAATTGGGATGATCCTGAGACAAAAACAATTTATTTTTTTTTAATTTGAAATTATTTCATGCAAAAAGTTGACATTTTTCTATCTCTTTTCTTTTTCTTTTTTTTTTTCTTTTTTCTTT